>JANIJH010000003.1:42845482-42867312 GCA_024520975.1 Erythroxylum areolatum
TAAAGACCTAAACCTAGTTGTTGCTCCATATATAAGGTATAATTCTGCCATAACAGAGGTACGCAATCATAACCTAACTTTCTCTGCATTCAGCAGCCTCACCTTCACCAAAAGACTGACTTGAGCGCCGGAGGGGCTAATCGGGACACAATCCCCGACGTGCCTTCTTTGTTTTGCAGGGATCTCAACGTCGAAGTCACTATAGAAAGCAGTCAACTCATGGATCCAAACGACAACGTTCAGTTCCGCCAGAATCCAGCAGAACCAGATACTTATACGGCTACGGTGGTTGAGAGGAACTAGTTTCAAAAACGGTTCGAGGGATACGACAAGAAATGATCAAGCTTCATAATAAGGTATGAATTAAGATTCATGCTTTGTTATGATTTATGTGTTAATCATTTTATAAAATTAAAATAATCTTGGTCGTTAGGAAATCAAAATATAAAACTTTTTTTTTGTAATTATTCCGCTACGTTCAAGATTGAATCCCGTCCCGATTTCCCAGTAGACTTTATTTTGGATGTGCTTTTCGCTAAAAACTGATTTATGGGTTAGATTCTTTGTTTTGTTTCAACAATACATAGTTTAGAAAATGAGACTTGCATACGAAATTGGTAAGCATCTATAAAGTATAATAATCATACCAGAGCTTATGAAAGGAAGCATAGGAAAATGAGACTTCAGGAGGGAGGATTTTGAGAAGTTGGGATCAGGATGGACACATAATTTTTAAAAATAGATAAAAGTGAACTTATCGGGATGTAAGATATGAATGAATAAAGTATATTTAAGAAATGTAGGGTATATATAAAAAAGAGTTCTATAAATAGTTAGTAGTTGAATTCGGTTATAACGAGCATATAATTAATAGCATGAATTAAAAAATTCAGTTACTAGACCGCAAGTTTTCCGGACCTTTTCCCGTTTCAAAAGGCACACCAAAAGGCACTCTCAGCTGTTGGATTACTGAGATAATCTTAACTATTATTACTTTCTAACTCCTACTCCCTTTTTCACCTCCTCTCTATTTCAATGAAACCCAAACAGTGTAATCTTTTCATTTCTCCTCCATACAATTAACACCCGTAATTTGCAAGTCTTCAATTTTGTAAGCTTTGATCGCCGGCGAGCGGCGAGTACTCATACCTTCAAAGGTTAGCATTCTAAGTTTTTTGCTTGGTCGTTTGTTCTTTTCGAGTCATGTTCAAGTAAAAAATTCTTAATCCTACTTGCATGAATTTGGATAGGATCACATAATGCCCTTTGACAATGTGTACATCTATTCACCACCTTATATTAGGAATTGATCAGTTTTTGAAGGACTAGTAGTGATAATTTTTTGGTCCTTCAACGTTTATGTTCGTTTGTCCAAGTGGGATTGCTCATTAGGTTTAACCATATGAATTGCTCTATTTCATGGGAAGCATTGTTTTTCGAGCATACTTCAACAAATTAGGAAGGATCATTCCATTCCAACTGCATTAATGGTGGTATAAATTGGATGAAGTCATGCACACTCCAAGAAATATTACAGTCGATATGCTCCACTTTTTCGTTTCTGTATATATTTCAATATACTTTAACCGTGAGGCTATTTTTATGGATCATTAAAAAGCCCTAGTCATATTTGTAGTACATTCACTAATTACAAATAATATTAGGTGTACAATAGTTTGCACTTTACATTAATATAACAGGAGGATTTACATGTCAAGAAAACAAGAGGTTGCAAAGCCTCGAGCTTCAGATAGTAATTACCTAGTTTGATTTATTACTATAAAATAATTTAGGACATAAAAAGATATCGAGATTCATATACATTGCAAATATTTGGCAAAGAAATAAGAATATAATATTTATCCTCTAACTTTTACTTATTTAGTTATTAGGAATAGATAAAACAGAGAATAAATTTTATATGCTCGTATACTTTTATTCTTAAAGGAGACGATAAGTATAAGCTGAAATTAAATATAAAAAAAAAGAGATAAGGAAATATTATTAGAATATTGTCATTATCAGAATTATATTAATTATTATGAAAATATGATATCGTCAAATTTATGTTAAAAAATTATACTTTGAACTAGACACTTTAGTATTTCACAAACGATATTCGACTATAAGAACGTTTTCTCTTATGTTTGTCTTATGTATGCTCAAAGGCATAGCAAAAGCAAACCACAAAGTCCTGTTAAAATATTCATCAATTTTCATTTATTATTTATACAGTTCCTTCGAGAGAAATAGCATTGTCAATGGCAGATCTGAAAACAACTTAAACATTACATATGAAGTACAAATTCACGCTGCTGATCAACATATATGTCTCTGCGGACTAGTGATTAAGTTTTGGAGTCAAAAGTGTAATTGCAATGGAGTACAGTGATGGGTTTGTATCGAAAGAGCATCGAGAGCTTGCAAGATCTGCTTCAGAGAGTGCAGATCCGTTATCTGTTTTCCCATTAGAGCTCTCACTGTCTCCAAAGTCTAATAAAAGACTGTCAAATTCACCAAAGTCGCCAAGGTCCCCAGATGGTCAGGGAAAGAATGGAACGAGCAGAGGAAGTCCAGGCAAGGGAAGTTCTCTTAAGCAGGATAGACATCCACATTCTCAGATAGATGAACGACCAAAAAACGGTAAGTCTCTAGCTAGAGAGTTAATGACAAAACATGCTTAGTGCATGCCTTAAAATACTTGTATTAGGAACACAATACGTTAATGCTATTTAGTAGTATATATATTAAATTTTGATAATAAATTTTATCTAAAAATAGGGTTGAGAATACAATAAATAATTTAATGCAAACTTTTAATGACCGTGTTGACCTATCTGACAGGTGGCTCAGGAGGTAAGGGTACATGGGGAGGACTGCTTGATACAGATGACAACTTCTGTTTAGATCCTAATGACCCAAACTATGATAGCAGCGCGGTAGGCAAAAATTTAAGGAAAAAAATAGATTCTTAATTTAATGCTGTTTATTTATTTACCTTCCTAAAATCATAATTTGAATGGCTGCTTACGATTGTAGGAATGTAATGATATTGGTACGACAAATGTGGATTTCGATGACTATAAAAAGAAGACAACAATCATAGTGGAGGAATATTTCACGAACGATGATATAGTCTCGACTACCAATGAATTAAGAGATCTCGGAATGCCCGTATATCATTACTATTTGGTGAAGAAACTGATTTCTATGGCTATGGACCGACATGATAGAGAGAAAGAAATGACTGCTGTGTTGTTATCATCTATATATGTTGATATAATTGATCCCGCCCAAGTTTACAAAGGCTTTGAGAAATTAGTGCAATCAGCGGATGACTTAATTGTAGATATACCAGACATCGTTGATGTCCTCGCATTATTCATAGCTAGAGCTGTAGTTGATGACATACTCCCACCAGCCTTTCTGAAAAAACAAAAGGCGTTTTTAGCTGCCGACTCAAAAGGTTTGGAAGCCCTACAAAGATCTGAAAAATGTTATCTAGCAGCTCCTCTTCATACAGAAATTATTGAACGACGATGGGGAGGCAACAAGAATAGAACGGTCGAGGATGTAAAGGCTAAGATAAACAATTTGTTGATAGAATATGTAGCTAGTGGTGACAAGAAGGAGGCTTTTAGGTGCATCAAGGATTTAAAAGTGCCCTTCTTTCACCACGAAATAATTAAAAGAGCTCTTCTAATGGCCATGGATAGGCAACAAGCTGAAGGAAGACTACTTGATTTGATGAAAGAAGCTAGTGAAGAAGGTTTGATTAATTCTAGCCAAATAATAAAAGGGTTTGGTCGAATGATTGACGTCATAGATGACTTGTCACTTGACATTCCAAATGCTCGGTGGTTGCTACAGTGCTTGATCTCCAAGGCAGCATCAGAAGGTTGGTTAAGTGCTTCATCTCTGAAGTCGGTGTCTTCAGCATCAAGAAAGCAAGATATCGAGGATAATGATATTAAAGTTTTCAAAACGAAGGCTGAATCTATCATCAAGGAGTATTTCTTGACAGGAGATATTTCTGAGGTCAACAGTTGTCTTGAATCAGAAAACAGTATTTGCTCATCAGAATTAAACGCTATCTTTGTTAAAAGACTTATCACTTTGTCAATGGATCGCAAGAACAGGGAGAAAGAAATGGCTTCTGTTCTACTGTCATCTTTGTGTTTTGCAACAGAGGATTTCATGAACGGGTTCCATATGTTGATAGACTCTGCAGAAGACACTGCCTTGGATCATCCAATTGTCGTTGAAGATCTTGCAATGTTCTTATCTAGAGCAGTGATTGATGAAGTATTGGCCCCTCAGCACTTGCAGGAACTTGAAAATCAATTTTTGGGTGGGAACAAAGTCATCCAAATGGCAAAGTCATTGCTTAAGGCTCGGCTTTCTGGGGAGCGAATTTTAAGGTGTTGGGGTGGTGGAGGAAATGGCAAGCATGGATGGGCATTAGAGGATGTTAAAGACAAAATTGGAAAGCTATTAGAAGAGTTTGAGTCAGGAGGGGATGTCAAGGAAGCCAGTCATTGCATAAAGGAGTTGGGGATGCCGTTCTTTCACCATGAGATCATTAAAAAGGTTTTAATAGCAATCATTGAGAAGAAGAATGAAAAGTTATGGGGTTTGCTTGATCGATGTTTTTGCAGTGGCCTTATAACCCAATACCAAATGACCAAAGGCTTTGAGAGAGTAGCAGAATCTCTAGATGACTTAATTCTGGATGTGCCTTACGCTGAAAACCAATTTGTGCATTATGTTGAAAGAGCAAAACTTGCAGGGTGGTTAGATTCTTTGTTTTGGTTCGACAAGTCAAGAAATAGTTTAGAAAATGGGACTTGCTTATGAAATTGATAAGCCCCTGATATAAACTATACTATCTCTTAACCCTATGTTGTTGTCATTATTGGTCGACTTGTACAAAAGAAAAAAGGTACCTAATTATTCAATTACTTGTCAGCTTGTGGGATGCTGAAACCACTATCTGAAAAGTACATACAATACGGCCAAAAACAAGAGAACAGAAGTCTTCTTGTACAATGGTTATAGACTTTCTTTTTCAATTTTCATTTTATTCCTCAATTTGATGTCCTAGAAACATTTTGTTCTTACGATGAGAAATGATGATATTGCTAGTTTTAATAGAATAATTACGGTATTCCTTTATGCATGGCAGCATTAACGATTTCATAATTTTCGCCAAACTCTCTGTCATAGCTCATGCATTTTGTTGCTTCTGCTCTAAAACTTTCTACTGTAAAAATTGTGTTCTTGTCTTCATTTCAGTTCATGACAAAGCTTACGCCAGTATATATACTTATTGTTTTAATTATTCATTAGCTTCTTTGCTGTAATGTAGTATCTGGTATTATCATCTTAATTTTTTTTATCATTGAAGAAAGCTTAAGAGGAAATTAATAAGATGAAACGAAACTTCTCTTCTCGGTTATAATATGCCAATAGTTTCATACATAAGAATTAAGTTGGTTCATGTCACTACAACAGAAATGTCATTTGACTATGAAAAAATTCATCAGTAAAAGTCGTAATAACAACCATATTCGCTGCCAAAAATATTGCCAAATCACCGTGGTTAAAAACCACAGGCAACGTTTTTCTCTAATCGTCGCTAGTAGTTTTTGCCTACGCTTAATTTTTGTAGCAAAAAACTATTAGCGACTTTTTAGGAAATCATTGCCATTAAATTTTGGTTACGCTTAGTTTTCATAATTAAAAATAACTAAAAGATTTTAGCTATGTTTCTAAAAACATAGCTAATTGCTTTTACCTACACTAAAAAGTTTTAGCTATGTTTTTAAAAACGTAGCAAAATATTTTTAGCTACGTTTGTAAAATAAAGTCAAATTTTTAATGTACATTTTATTTAAATGTACCATGTCAATTATAATTATTTGTGACATTTTTAATCTATATTATTGTATATAATATTTAGATTATTTTTGTTGTCAATTTATTATACAAAAATATAATACAAAAATAATTAATAATTTGAAGCATTGTATATAAAAAATAGAATATCATTAAATTTGATCATGTACAAGATTTTAATTACAACTTTAAAAATACTTATATACAAAAGAAAAAAATAAAGATAATAGTTTATAAGACATAATACAAATCACTCATCCTCGTTTTCATCATGACTGCTTTCATAATCTGGAACAAGTTATGTTTTGAGGTACTTATAATGCTTGGTCATCTTTTTTCGAGTATGTTGTAATTTAACCCTAAGCATCTTGTTTTCCTCTTCAAGATTGGCTTAAAGCCAAACCCAAGACCTTTGATATATCAGGATTGTGCACCAAACATGTTGATGCAAATGTCTTTTACATTTGCCTAATTTTCCTCAAACATTGATGTTTGCAGCAACTCTTTCATCTTATTCTAAAATTAAAAAAAATCAAAACCAATATTCAATACAAATATTATTAGTTAGTACTATATAAATAAATAAACTTAAAATTTAAACAATTTTTTATACCTACATAATTATTTTGAGCTTCTTTAGACATCCACCCTTGATCTTCTTTATACTGAGTGAGTTTGTAGAGTGTGATCCTATCACACTCTTGTCTACGTTGTTCCTTCTCGCTCTATTTTATGGAGAAAAAAAAACAATGCACAATAAATAATGTAGTATTTATTGATGTAATTCTAACTTATAAACAAAGATCTTACATACTTATTTCATAAGACAACAAATGGCTTGGAGCCTTGGTTGTGAGGAGTTTTCATTTTATCTTTTTTTCACCTTGGCTTTCTCATATTTTTTCTAAATAAGGAAAAAAATTCATTAGATCATCTAACAAGATTAATGGAAGCAAATGTGAAGGAAAAATAAACAAACCTGAACGTTGGGAGAAGCCCAATAATCACACAAATTGTTTCAATTTTCTAGAGACTTCCATTCCTGAACATGTCTCATTGCCTTTGCATTAAAAGGAAAAGATTTGTAATACTGATGTAGCCTATAACAACGATCATTGGTTCATTGTTTTAATAATGAAGTGACACAGTTTGAAACAACATGGTTGTTGATGTCGACGATATTCAATTTCATCTGTGAATAATAAGTAAAAGTGTAATTAATATTAAAATAAGTGAAACAATATTTTGCATAGATAAATAAATTAAAAATTTATCGAAATTTTATCTAAAGCATTTTCAAGCAAGTTGTCATGCTTGTATGTTTTAAGTAAGGTAATTCTATTTAAAGTTTTATAAATTTTTGAAATGAGATTGTTATTAGCTAAATTTATATTTACAATTAGAATCATTGTCAATAATATTTAATTTAATTTTTATGAATATAATATTAATTTTATTATTGATTTTCATTTTTTACCTTATTGTAAATTTTTTTAATTATATTGTAATTAATATAATTATATATGGTGATTAATGTACAGATATATGAACATATGCATAATAATTGTTACTAATATAATGAATTATGCATGTATAAAATGGCCTCTCGAGAGAAAACACCTATCCTACAATAAGCACTGTCATCAAACATGGTCAAAATGACAACGTAATTTATAACTACTAATAAAGAAAAAAAATGAAAACATTGTTGTAAGCAGCAGACAAGGTAATCTATCAACAATGGTGTTTTATAAATAAGATAAATAAATTCTACCCGACTGTGAAGAGTCTTCAAATGCTTCCCAAATAGGGCTGAAATATCTACGACGATTTTCTTTTTTACGTTGGTTAAGTTACCATGTATGGGTTCCTCTGTCTTGCTTCTCATCTTTTCTTCTTCTTTTTTACTTTGGTCATTATTCTTACGTCCATTTTCTGTGTTATTTATGTATCTTATTGATTATCTATGGTTGGCCTTACTATTTGTAATTTATTCTATTTTAAAGACTGGATTCAAGAAATTCAAGAAATTTGTAGCTTGTTCCCAATGTAAAAAATCTTTTTGTTTATTATTGATGTAATTTTGTCAGGTCTCCATTATTTCTCTTTTGGACTTGTTGAAACTTCTATTCATTTTGATATAGAAGCATTGGTGGAATTGTAGTAGAATTTTAAGACTCTTCCAACTTATACTTCTATTTTTCTTAAAAAATTATATGAATCCTTATTTATAGGGATTTAAAGAGATTTTTTAATATCGTTCAGATGTCAAGTGTCATCTTGTAATTGATTATAAGATTTTTTTTCTTTTTATTTAAATCCCCCTTCATTTATGAAATCAATTGTAAATTATACCCGGTGAAGCCTATAACTAGATAAGGCAATGAAAATTTTTCTAATTGAAATTTCTGGATCACTGTTTAATAAGTCATCCATTCACTTCGAGATTATTTTAAGACACATTGATATATAATATAAAATGAAGTAGTTACCTTAACAATATTTACTAATATTCCTCGTGTACTTAAGTCAACCACTCATTTCAAAATTGGTACCAATATGTTATGGATTTATTTTTTATTTAAAAGATCTATATTATGGCATTCAAAGAATTTTTTTGTCCTTTTATTAAATATAATACTATAATTATAGTATCTTATTTTTTTTATATCTTATGTTAGTATTTAAAACATAATAAAGTATAGAAACAATGATCCAGAATAGTACATACAAAAGTTAACATTCTTAACCTTATCATATGAAGTATCTCAGCTAATAGATCACAAAATTTGGGATTGGAGAATGTTATATCATTCAAATAAGAAGTCTTCTATTCTTTGAACAATACAACTGTATGACCTAAACTAGCAAGGTACCACACACATAACTCTTATGCAGGAATCTAAAGTTGGAGCTCTTACCTTATGGCGTCAATCCTCCAAGAGGTCATAACGCCTAATCATCTACTTCCATCATTGGGTGCGATGGGAGATATTAGCCAAAGCTCAAATACAGAGGAAGACCGATCGAGTATCCCTAATCAGCGAGGTTATGAGTGAAAACGAATGAGAAGATGAAGAAACTAAGCTCAAAGTAGAAATCCCTTACCTCCTTAATCGATTGGAGAAATAGTAGACGAAGACTTTCGAGCCTTTATTTGGAAACTTCTAGAGGAAGTTTAGTTTAGGGAATTTAGGTTACTCATTTTTGAAAAATCCAAGTGTTTACAAAAGGTCGTATGAAAACATGAGGTTGCTTTATGCCTCTATCTTACGATGTCGTTTGGGCCATTGTTTTGTTATCATTTTGGTAGGATAAGCATTGTACTGAACTCCCTCTCTTCATTTAATTCAATTCAATTCTAAAAAAAAAGTCTTATATTCTTAAAGATGTTAGATCACTTATTAATCTGTGTCATCTGCCTTGGGTTTTATTTATCTTTAATGGTGACTGGAAAACATAAAATATTATTGTGCATGGGATTTTTAGATGTATAAATAAATAAAGTTTTGATGAATTTGCTTCTTCTGTGAATATTTTGTTACTTGAGTATAACTTCATATAATTTTTTCATTTCCTTATTAAATTTTACACTTTGCTTCTATATTGATTATATTTATGGCTTGTTTTTCCTTCTATTGACTTTTCAAAATAAAAATGTTAATATAAATTTATTGCAAACTAGTTTCTAATGACAAAAATGAGCTCCGATGGGAGAAATATAGCAAAATTCTCCCTAATAAAGAATAAATCGGAGCACAACAAATCTTATCATCAGATAGTAATCACCCCTTCCATTTAATAGCCGATCTTCTTCAAAGTTTTTAGTGTCATTTAAATTAGCTCTCTTTCTTTATTATCTATGCCTCATTTTCTATTAGGAAGCTATTAAATGGACGTCTAATTGTATATACTATGTGTTTTGTAAAGCTGTCTCGAATCTTCAAAAGAATATAGATGGCAATGGAGGTGTTAACGATGTCCCGATGATTCGTATAGGATTAGGAAAATCGATTGTTTTGGAACAATCATCGATTACAAAAACTATGCCTGTTCATTGTGATGAAGATTAAGTCATTCAATCGGGTATGATTGTGCTGGAATTTAGATTCCTTATACCACTTAATTTAGTTTTGATTATTTTATACTATTTGTTCCTTAGATGAAACACATGGTATATGTGGTTCATCTAATTTAGTAATCCATACTACATCTGAGATCCATAAAATATATATATTTCTTTTCAAAGAAATAGGAGTGAAACTCTGTTTATCGTTTTGTTTGTAAGAATTAAACTTCTAATTAATATCTTGTATTACTTACCATATATCATTATATTAGATTACTTGCCATATATCAATATTTATTGTTTTTCTGTAAGAATCATATATCATTATATTACAAACTTCATATTAAAACTATTTGAAAATTTTGTGACACCATATAAAATTGTCAAATCATATAATTCAAAAGAGAAAAATAGAAAGTACAAATCAATGTAATATTAATTAATTTTAATTTTACAGTTTGATAAATTATTGAAATGATTTGACATTTTTAACTAAATTTATTTTTACACTTACAATCATTGTCAATAATATTAAATTTGATTTTTCTCAATATGATGTTCAGTCACAAAATAATCAAGTTAGTGAATTCATAATTATAAATAAGAAAGTTATTTTGTTATTTAAGCTTTTAAATCATAGCTAAAGTTCTGCTTTTCGCGATGATTTAAAAAATCATTCGCAATGATTTAAAACATTGTCACCAAAGGATAACCCCAATCCATCATAAAAGGATGAGCCTTTTGTGACGATTCCCATAAAGTGTCACCAAATAGTTGTAATTAGCGATGTTGTTATAAAACGTCGCGAAACAGTAAAGCTTTAGCAACCTTTTTTGAAAATCATCACTAAAACTAACTTTTATCAATGATTTTCAAATAATCTAAAAAAACGTAATAAATACTCAACTTTGTTGTAATGTGTGTACTTATTAGTAAATTTCTTTCTTTTCTTAATTTTTGGAATTAGTTAAAAATTGTTATTTGTGCTTAATAAGTCTATTAATTCTTTGGCCTTTAACTTGATTCATCCTAAATATGAAGTCACAAATATTTAAAAATTTGTGATTATTTTTCTAGCTATTCTATTTACGCTTATGATATAAAACATTTTGACTTTATAAATAAGCTATTTCAATTATATTGCATGACGTAATTATAATTTTCATTTACAGTATATATAAACCATTAGAAAAAGTTTTTCTAAATATCTAGTGCTTTAAAAATCAAATTAAACTAGTCGGTTTAATCGTAATTACTATAAACTTGCTAGTTTTCTAATTAAGTTTATTTTATAACATGTTTAAGTAAAAACTAGCCCATTCACTAATAAGTAGACTGCTTAGTATAAATTTTCGAGGGAACGACAACCGTATTGATTTCACGAAATCACTAGGTTAAAGATCTCAAAAATTGTTATTGTTAGTCCCTGAATTTTTTTTTTAAAATAAGCATGATTAGATTACTTTTGGGGTCTTTCTAGATTAATTTATGTTGGAATTTATTAGCATGTTAATGTGGGTAAGATAATAAGATATAGGTTAAGAGCTTTGAGCTATTAAAGTAGTGGAAGAGTGTAAGGCCAATTTTGGCAAGTCACTTAAGTTTAAAAACCCTAAGGCATTAAAGGAAGGGCAAGGTGGACTTTTATCATTCATTAAGGGTAAAATAGAAAGAAAGAAGTGTTGTTTCCTTCCTTAAGAGGGGGAAAAACGAAAATGGGAGAGAAGGAAGTGAAACAACAAAACCAAAGAGAGGAACAAGAGAGGTTTTGGTGGTTGAGAGGAAAGAAGAGAGTTGAGCTAGGGTTTCATCTTTTCTAAGCCTTCTAGAGAGATTTTGGTGTTGTACAAGAAGGAAAAAAATTAGAGGAAGATAAGAACTTTCTTTTGAACCAAGCATTTCTTCATTTGGAGAAGATTTGAGATAAGAGCATTTTAAGGCATTGGATTTTTGGAAGGGTTTTGCTTTCAAGAGCTTAGTAAATGCATAGGTTTAAGTGTTCTAGGACCAATTTGTACATTATTTCCTTTGGGTTGCCATGTGAAAATTCCTATTGATTTGGGAATTGTATTTATGTTAAAAAGGAAATCAAGAGAGACAAGAGAAGCAAGAAGAGAGGCACATTTGAACAAGCCATAATCAAGGACTTCAAGGTGGGTTTCACTTTTATAGTTAGTAATAAGCCAACAAAGGTTTTCTGTCAAGAAATGACAGTAAATAATTTTGCAACTACCTTATTCATGTGCATTTAATGTTTTTAAATGCTGTAAGATTGTGCTACATGCCTATTCCTGATTTGTGTGATGATTTATGAAAAGTTGTTTTTAAAATGATTCTTTGAAATGATGCATGATTATGAAACTATACTTTTGAAAATGGTTTTTAAGATATAACAAGCATGTGAAAAACAAGTTTTCAAGAGAATGTGCCATTTTGGGCATCAAGCTTACAAGATTTTGAAATCTATGTATTACGTGGGTTTGTGGTAGTCCCTCAAGAACCGTCATGTGCACGTTGACCCAAGTATAGGCTTCTCCCTCTTGCCCGCTAGTGGCATGGAGTTCCCTCAAGGACTCCCTAAAAAATTCACGATTACACAGGACCATTACATTGGAAATGTGTAGTGCGTCATGTTTCGGACTTACCCAAACCATTTGATATGTTTATGTGTTCATGACAAGTTAATATGAGTGATGCATTCATGGTTTGCATACACATAAATTTCTGCATTGAAAATGACTTGTAAATGTTTTTTCTTGTTACAAATTATAAAATTATTACCTACGAGCTTTAAGCTTACGCCCCTGCCCCCCAATCTCCTCCCATACATTCAGGTGATGAGCAGGATATCGAGTAGGTCAAAAGGCAAGGCAGCACTCCTAGTCTTAATTATTTTTTATTTGAAGCAAGTTTTGTAAAGCAAGGCTTTAGTTGCATTTTGAGCAAATTATGGTTCATGTATCTGTTGTATTTTGGGATTTTGATGTATTAATGTATTTTTGGCTTGAAATGCCCACTAAAGCTTTGTAAAACTTTTATCTTTTGATGCAAATGGAATATGTTTGCATATTTGCTCATGACTCTCTCAAGTTTGTACGTTGAAAATTTTCAAGTTTCATAAAGAAAAAATTCGTTTTCTGACTTCAGGGAAAAAATCTAGATTAATCTAGGCTGATTTAGGCAAATGTGTCTTCTGGAAAGTTGTAGGTCTTTCTTTTAGCTTTCCAACGATATATAGCTTGAAATTTTTAGACTTATAGGCTGAAGGTTATGGTCCTTATAAAGGAAGATATATCTTCTACCTTTTTGCTTCTTCTGTGCTGACGTCATCTTCTTCTATGTTTTGCTTCTTCTGTTTTTTTTCATCTGTACCTATCTTCTGTTTCATTTTTGACCCTTCAAAAGATAGAATCTATCTTTGAAGTCTTCATAAAAGTTGTAGATCTTGAAGTCCTCTTTCGAACTATATAAAGAACACCTTAATTCGATATCTGTAGGGAAAATTATAGCAAATTTCCCACTTCTTCTGTCTTTTTTCATTCGTCTGCTTTTTCATTTGGCTTTGTCTATTCCTATCTTCTATTCCATTTTTGACCCTTCAGAAGATAGAATCTGTCTTTGAGGTCTTCATGAAAGTTGTAAATCTTGAAGTCTTATTTCTAACCATATAAAGAAAACATTAATCCAATATCTGTAGGGAATGTTATAGCAATTTTCCCACTTCTTCTATATTTTTCCATTCGTCTGCTTTTTCATTTGGCTTTGTCTATACCTATCTTCTATTATATTTTTGACCCTTTAGAACATAGATCTGTCTTTGAGGTCTTCATGAAAGTTGTAGATCTTGAAGTCCTCTTTCGAACCATATAAAGAACACCTTAATCCGATATCTGTAGGGAAAGTTATAGCAATTTTTTTTCACTTTTTCTGTCTTTTTCCATTCGTCTGCTTTTTTATTTGGTTTTATTTGTACGTATCTTCTGCTCCATTTTTGGCCCTTCAGAAAATAGAATCTGACCTCAAGGTCTTCTTCAAAGTTGTAGATCTCAAAGCCCTCTTTGAAATCATCTTAGGATGATCTTAACTTGATATTTCTAATGACAGTTATTCTAATTGTCCCAAGGCAGGTGCAAAATGATTGAGGTCAAAATATGTTCGGAAATAATAGAAGTAAACTATCTTAAAGTTTATCTTAGTGGGGGCACACCATTCTTGTGGGATACGCATTTAGATGTCACTTAGGATATCGGACTCATGACTTGCAAGGGTGGGGTGTCCAACAGTTATCGGCTCTTACTAAGGTTAATCTGAATCCTAATATTTTGCTACCTCAGGTTGCTTAAGAAGTAATTCTTCTCTCTTAAGTTTGAATTACATACTTTGTTTTATCGATATGCAGATTTCTCAATTAATAAAACAAAGATGGATTGCATAACTTTTGAGGAATAAAACTTAGACACTAATCTCTTAGTACGTAAGTTATATTTGCACAGTTTAGAAAGAAAAACTCAACTCTCATTAAGATCAACCAGAAACTATTCATAAGAACAGCAAACCATGCATAGTAGAAGTTCAGAAAGTAAGATTCCCCCTAGAGGGTGAAACAATCTTTGAAATAAGAAACTAAGCCACACTCATTATAAGTAAACCAACAAAAAATAAAACAAATTGAAAACGCAGAGCTCCCACTTTCTCTTCTTTTCCCTTCTTCTTCCTTTTTCTCTCTTCCTGGCCCTCTTTTATATTAACTTTAATAGTGCTCTCATAATTATCCACCTCCACTGAATTTTAACAGCTCCCCCCACGTTCTCGCACGTTGAAGAATTCTTTTAACCGTTCACTATTTAATTAAACACATGAAAAAAATGTCAAAATTGCCCTTAAAATTGCGTATTGTGATTGTACCCTGACACTTGCGATCACACCTGTAAGTGAATAGTCTGTCTTCTGGTCAAAAGTCCTACGTGCGATCGCACTCGAAGCACAAAATTCTTGAGTGTGATCGCACCTTACTTGACTTGCAATCGCACCCGAAGCCACCTGTAGAAGACCCATTGATATTGCGATCGCACTGTAGTTACTCGCGATCGCATCTTTCTTGTGCTCGCACCATTCTACCTTGCGATCACACCAGATCCATTTTCCTTGTTTCTTTCATAAACTTTTATTAGCTTGCTCCCCTGTTCCTTCACACTTAACAAAACATCAAACTTGCCTAAAAACTAAACTAAACTACTAAACCAAAAACGAAAAGTACCATAAACATAACTAACAAACCAAAAACGAAAAGTACCATAAACATAACTAACAATATTAACACTCAACACGTAAATACACTCACATCAATACTCACCACTATGCTTGTACTTGTCCACAAGCACACACAACAACAAAAGAAAATCAAACATAAGCAATGACTCAAAATAGCTTGCTACCAAAGAATATTTTACCACACTTGACATGATTGTTAATGCTACTACAACCCCTTAATTACCAAAAATGCAGAGAAAAAACTCCCTCAAATCAAATTGTGAATAGTACACATACAAAAGCGGTGAATAGCACCAATAACTTCATTATAAGCATAAATTCTCCCTTAAACATATTTGTATTGTTATCAACTTGTTGTTCAAATGATGCAATGAAGATGTTTAGACTTTATTTCCAACACAAATCAACGAATCTTGCCTGAGATGAAAGTTTTTCAATTAAATGCAAATGAGGAGTATACTCACATATACAAAATCTACTTTAGGTTCATCATCAGGTGGCTACTAGCACTGCTCATGTGTCCAAGGCCAGTTTTGGGCACCCTCGGCACAGCAGAGCAACAATTTGGAGGTTTTTTTTAGTTTATTTAATTCCTCCTTATCACTCATGCAAATTTCCTTTGTCCTTTAGTTAAAACTTCAAGTAAATAACAATAGTAATAATCGTTAAGGAAGAACTTAAGACACAAAATGTTGCTAAAAGTACTAAAACTGTTCCCATATACGCACTATTCTTAAATGATCATTAATAGCATTTCCTAAATTTTTAATGACTAAAAAGGGATGTATGAAGTTAACAATTTGTCAAGTTAAGTTCAAAATTCTTGGCATGTTACTACTAAAATCATTAACAAAATCATTGACACTAAGAAAAATAAAACAATAAAACAAAAAATATCACAAACACACCACTAATGGCCAAGTACATAAAAAACATTAACTAAAGCTTTTAGAGAACAGGAGAACCTGGTGGTGAAGGTGTAGGTGATGGCGCCTTCACATTCGATGCAGTAAAGAATTTCTTCTATAACTTCACTTGATATCGCTGCTGCTTTTGAATATCCACCATTGTTCATTCAATTGTAGTTAACCTTTTTCTATTAGCAGTGGTAGGATCTTCCCAACGTTTGACTATCTCCAAAACTGTAGCAGCATCAGCAGTATGAATTGTAGATTGTGTTTCTTGTTGTTACAAGTCTCTACTTTCCTCTTCTTCTTCGCTAGATGATGAATCCCTTGTTCCTTGATGTTTGACGACTGGTCTCTCATGATAAGGCCGCAAACTACATCTCATGAAGCTCAGAAGGCTACAAACATGCAACTATCTTTGGTTAAAAACTTCTGTCAGAATACATTTCACCGTTGCGAGGTCGAGACCCACTGATCGAGCTAGGGTTGTCAAGATGTAACCCGATCCCAACTTGGTGCTTGAAGGTCGGGCCATTTGTGCAAATCCCTTTAATAGGTGGAAGGAGGTACAATAGGGTATGTTGTTAGAAGCACACCACAAAGCATATAACTCTTGACTTGATGCCTTATTAGTCTCCACCCTACTAAAAATGGATACCGTCATGAATTTATGGAGTAGGATCAACGAGGCATCCTGAATGAGTAGGTTTGGAGTGTTATGAACTAAATAGGTTGATGATCCCCTTGTAATTATTCTCCAAAATCCACTCAGGGAAAATTTGCCAGTTGGATTATTCAAACTCGATTGTGGCAACCCAAATAAAAATTTCAACATAGAAGCATCCATCTCCCACTCTTGTTCGCACAACCTAAACTTCAACTTTGTGAACTTCATCCCTTCTACTACCAAAGTGGTGTAACATTCATGTATCAGCTCTTCATATATCTCCCATTCTCCCATAATCAACTGCAACCATCCCAATCGATTAGCCATAGCTAAGAGATTCTCTTTCACTCCTAACTACGTCACCATCTCCAAATCAAAGTATCTCAGAACAATAATTATTTTTTCTTTCACCTTTTGATATTGCTTACCTTCCTCATGCGAGAAGATAGGAAAGGGGGCAGAATAATATGCTGAGAGATTAGGCATCAAGTGTCTAACAACCTTACCCTTCCCTTTAGACCTAACTGTTACCATCTTCCCCTTGGACATTCTCGTTAATAATTGATTTCGTTGAAGAATATGTGGAAAGGATGATGCTCTCACTCTGCTTTCTTTCTTGTCTTTGTTAATCTTTTAAGTCACAACAAAAACTTTGGAGGCTAGTGTAGTGCAATTAGCTTGCAATTACACTCGAGCCGCACCTATAATATAATGCCATGGTTGCGAGTGCATCTAGGAAACTTGCGATCGCACCCGAATGGTATTCAAAAGTCACTTTCAGTAGTGAGCGAACCTTAGAACTTTGCGATCGTAACCAAATGATATTCACAAGTCATTTTTGGTTGCGATCACACCTGGAAGGTTGCGATCGCACCCTGCTTTTTCTACAACATAGTATGATCGCGTTGTAGTACTTGCGATTGCACCATATTTATTTTTCACACAACTTGTTAAACAAACAAACAAACAAAATTTTAAATTAAACCTACACTCATATATGCTAATTTTTAGGTCTTTTAGCATGATCAAAACCTTTCTTTCAAGGGTTAAATTGAAAAGCCATTACCTCCTTAGGTCGATGGATAAGACCACCAAGGCAAAGCTTACATCTTTGACCATTCACCTTGAACTTCTCACCGCATGCATTGTCAGGTTCCAATGCTCCATTCTCATAACAGTGGTAATTTTGAAAGGGCCACTCTACCTTGAACATAGCTTTCCTAGAAATAACCTTAATCTAGAGTTATAAAGCAATACAAAATCACCTTCCTTGAAGTGCTTATCCTTGATGTGCTTGTCATGCCATTTTTTGGTTCGCTCTTTGAATAACTTGGCATTCTTATAGGTTATGAAGCATAACTCCTCTAGCTCTTGCAACTATGACATGCCTTACCATAAATAAGTTTGTATAGAGTTGTTCCAATAGTTGTCTTGAGAGCTGTTCGACATGCCCACAATGCATCGTCTAGCTTCATAGCCCAATCTTTCCTTACTCTATTCACCGTTTTTTCCAAAATCCTTTTTAGCTCTCTATTGACAACTTCCACCTACCCATTTGTTAGTGGACGGTAGGGTGTAGACACCCTATGTTGCACACCATATCGTTTAAGTAGAAGTTCGAGCCTTGAGTTGTAGAAATGAGAACCACCATCACTGATTAGTACCTACAGAATTCCAAAATGCACAAACAACCCTTTCAAGAACTTTGTTACTACCCTTCCTTCATTACTTGAGCTAGCACTAGCTTCCGCCCATTTGGAGACATAATCTATGCGCACCAATATGTATTTGTTTCCATAAGATGTAGGAAACGGTCCCATGAAATCGATTCCCTATACATCAAATATCTTAACCTCCAATAGGCTTGATAGTGGCATTTCATCTCTTTTTGAGATGCTTCCCATTTGTTGACATCTATCACATCTTTGCATAAATTCCCTCACATCTTGGTTAAACGTTGGCCAATACAATCCACATTCTAAGATTCTACTCGCAGTTCGATTGCCCCTATAATGCCCTGCATAAAGCAAATCATGACAATGAGTTAGTACATAGAGCATCTCACTTTTCGGAACACATCTCTAAATTAAGCCATAAGCACATATTCTAAATAAATATGGTTCTTCCCAATGATAATGCTTAATGTCTACAAAGAATTTCTTCTGTTTTTGATAAGACAAATCGGAAGGAACAATGCCACTTACCATAGAATTTACTATGTCGGCATACCATGGAGTTTCCAACTATTGAATAAGAAAAATTTGCTCATCTGGAAATTCTTCTGGATTGGCTGATTGTCTGTATTATTCTCTTGTTCAAGTCGAGACAAGTGATCTACCACCATATATTCAGATCCCTTTTCATCCTTAATTTCAATGTCGCATTCTTGCAATAACAACACCTAATGAATTAGTCTTATCTTTGCATCTTCCTTGTTAAACAAATACCTTAATGCTGCATGATTTGAAAAGATTATTATTTTTGCTCTAAGAAGGTATGATCTAAATTTCTCGCATGAAAAAACCACCGCCAAAAGCTCCTTCTCAGTTGTTGTGTAATTCAACTGGACTCTTGGTAATGTCTTGCTTGCATAGTAGACTGTATGCAGTTTCCTATCCTTCCGCTGCCTTAGTACACAGCCTACCGCATGATCACTTGCATTACACATTACCTCAAATGGTAGTGACTAATTGGGTGCTGCTATACTAGTGCTATCGTAAGAGCCATCTTAAGTGTCTCAAAAACCTGCATATAATCAACATCAAAATCAAATGGTGCATCTTTCACAAGCAAATTAGTTAAAGGTCGAACAATTATGGAAAAATCTTGAATAAATCATCTGTAAAATCTAGTGTGTCCCAAGAATGAGTGAACTCCTTTACATTCGTAGGGGTTGGTAACTTTGATATTACTTCTATCTCAGCCCTATCAACTGCAATCCCCTACTGGAAATTTTATGCTCGAGCACTATGCCCTCATTTACTATAAAATGGCATTTCTCTAAGTTGAGAACTAAACTTGACTCCTTGCATCGTGCAAGCACCTTCCCTAAATTCTGTAAACATGCATCAAATGAATAACCGAAAACTAAAAAATCATCCATAAAATCCTCCGCTAATCTGCAAAAATTGCCATCATACACTGTTGAAATGTTGCCGGAGCGTTACACAAGCCAAAAGGCATTCTTCTATATGCAAACGTTCCATAGGGGCATGTGAATGTGGTCTTCTCTTAATCTTGAGGATAAATAAAAATTTGATTATAACTCAAATATCCATCTAAGAAACAATAAAAAGCATGACCTGATACTTTCTTCACCATTTGATCAACAAATGGTAATGGAAAAAAATCTTTTCGCATAGCAGAGTTCAGCTTCCTGAAATCAATGTTCACTCTCTAACCCGTTACTATTCTTATGGGAATAATCTTACCTTCCTCACTTCTAACGATGGCCATACCTCCCTTTTTTGGCACACATTGAATCGGACTTACCTACTCACTATCTGAAATAGGATAGATAATGCCCACAACCAGCAATTTGACTATCTCTTTCTTTATGACTTCCTTCATGTTTGGATAATCACCTCTGTCGTTCCATCACAATCTTACTTCCTTCCTCCAAGTAAATTCTGTGCATCACTATGTCGAGGCTGATTCCTCTTATATCTGAAATCTGCTAACCCATAGCTCTAACATGCTTCCTCACCAACTCTACCAACCGTTGTTCTTGCTTATTTGTTAAATTATTTGATATAATAATAAGGAGAGTTTCCTCTTCCCCTAGAAATGCATACCTTAAATGACTAGGCAATAGTTTTAGCTCTAGAACTGGTGGACGCACAATAGATAGGGAAGTTGTAGGGGAGCTGGATTTGTATCTCGCAGCAACTTCCCTATTATTTCTTGTTCACCCTTACCTTCACCAATAACTTCTACATCCGGATCAAAAGAAACTTTTTTCTCCTTACCTTCCGCCATACTCAGCACACACTCGTCCACAACATCAACCTTCATACAAACCTTATTATCCATGGGTTGTTTCATGACTGACCTCATACAAAACTCAACTTGCTGCTCACTAATAAGCAATATAAGTTTCCCTCCATAGACATCTACTAAATCTTTTCCTATGTAGAGGAATGGATGGCCTAAAATCAACTGGCATTCTAAATCAGCTTCATAATCCAACACCACGAAATCTACTGGAATGAAAAACCTGTCCACTTTTACGAGCATATCTTCCAAAATCCCAAACGGCTTCTTGATTGATTGATCCGTTAGTTGCAACACCATAGATGTCGGTTTAAACTCTCCAAGACCTAACTTTTGAAAAACTGAACGGGGCATCAAGTTGATACTTGCACCCAAGTCACACAAACATTTGTTAAATTGTTTATCATTAACTACACAAGGAATCGTGAAACTTCCAGGATCTCGTAATTTGGAAGGAATAGCATTAGAAATAATTAAACTACATTTTGATGGAAGCTACACCGTCTCATTATTAATAAGTGACCTCTTATGAGTTAGGATATCTTTCAAAAATTTAGCATACTTGGGCATATGCTCTAGTGCCTCCAAAAAAGAAAGATTAATTTGTAATTTTTTGAACTTTTCAAGAAATGAGGCAAACTGACTATCATACTGTTGTTTCCTAAGTCATTGAGGGAAAGGAACAGGTGGTATGTAATTACCTGTTTTGGCTTGCTTATTTTTACCAACTTCATAGTGTTTGCGATCGTACCTTCATTGTCACGAGCGCACCCAAAGCTAGATTGTAACATCCCGTCACTGATGGGAAGGTTATATTGGTAAATTGAGACGGGATAGGATTTTACCGCATAATATCGACTGAACATTCTTTTGTCCTCTAATTGTAGAGGATTGAGTCTTTTGGCACGTGCACTGATAGGTTTATACATTCATGACTTTTTCCCGGGATTTAATTGTGATACGGTTATGAATTGTGAAATTGTGAATAATTAGGTTTGCTTTTGAATTATGGAGAATTGTGGAA
>JANIJH010000003.1:42879116-42889695 GCA_024520975.1 Erythroxylum areolatum
AAATATAACACTTTCACTAATCATTTCTTGCTTTTCAACTTCCATTTCAATCAACTAATTCATTTTAACTTTTATAACTCATACAACTCTACTCAAATTTTAAAATCATCAAAACTAATCACTTCATTTCTCATCAATCTCCTTTAAACATAATAATATCTATAACACAATACTTATACAAACACACTCATTTAATTCCATTTAATATTTCTAAATTCCACCTAAAGATCGAGGTCCCAACAGCAGCCATGAGAAAGTTGTAGGGAACTAGAGAGAAGACAAAGAACCATACTTCGCAAGGCCTAGGTAGAGTAGGCTAAAGGTCATCTAAGAACTTAAATATCTTATCATTTAAGGGATTCATCGATTGGCTTTCTGCGCAAACTATTTTAGATCCAGCTGAAGAATTTAAGAGCTGCATGTTTCTTCACTTACAAGGGGTTACATCTCTTCTTTCAAAGCTAAATGAGGTAGGGTTAGTAACTTTTAGTTTTTGCAAACAATTACATTTGCACTTAACTCCTTAAAATGTTGCTTCTCTGAAAATTTAGATTCATACAAAAGTGCATTAATTAATCCAAAGGAAAATTCCTCTTAAGGTTATTCAAAATAAACTAAATAACTATGAGTTTAGAAATTGATAAAATTAAGAGAAATATATATATCCATCATGAGTTAACCAAACACATATCAATTAGAAACCAGACCAACCTTACCTATTATTCCAGATAAAAATTTGGATGTGAATCTCTAAGCAGTCACTTTGCCTGTTATTCTTTTGTGGTGTTTACGAATAATTAGTATTTGGAGCTTTGTCTAGTTATTAGGAAAGGAATAGGTTCTTGTCTTAGAATTACTTTTTTTTAAGATCTGAATTGTTACCATTTTTTTAATTATAATAAGCGTAGTATGATAAAGTGACTTGGAAACATCTAATTAACAGTTCCCAAGTGTGTATCATGTCTCGATGATTTTTCCTTATGAACAAAATGAAGTAAAGTACATATGCCATTGCTTTTCAGCTTTATGGTAATGCTTCTTTCGTGATATAATATTGTAATGTTCAATCGACTATTGCCCCCTATAGACGGAGGACTCGGCATAACCGTAAAGCTTTAATGCTTCGTTCATGACAGCGTAATCTTTAACTGAGCCTGGCCCCTCATATACGGGGACTGTCCTTAATCGAGAAACGCCAAACTTAATACGAGAAGGTACATGACCAGTCCCGATTCGTCAGTATCGAGGTAGGCCTTAAAATTTGATTGCAAATGTTAGATTAAGTCCTTTTCCTTATTATCCTAAATTGCAGCTTAAAGAACAGAAATGAATTTTATAAAATGTGGATGCTAGTTCAGGTTATTTTGTTGCACACATTTGAAAAGGGAAGAGCTGCACTGAGCAAAAAAAAAAAAAGTTAAAAAAAGAAATAGGAATAGAGCACCGGAAATGTTAACGTAAATAAAAAGAAATCTCCATTATAGACAAGTGAAACTCAATCTGAAAACTTGAGAAGTTAATTATTGAAATAATCACCATAACAAAGTGAGTGTATGAAACCCAGTCGTTTTATATCCTTTCTGAAGTTGTGGGGACCCTTAGGAAAGAATAATTTCCCTTTATTACTGCTATGGTGCTATCTCAATCCTAAGATCCTCTAACTTTATTACCAAAATAAGCAAAGTCGAGATACCATCACCAAGTAAGCCAAGGCATGATCTGCTTCAATAAGGCATATATAACTAATGAACATCTGATCGAAATCCTAACAAGACTACAGCATACAACTTGCTTTAAGGTTAATGAAATTTCTTGCTAGCAAGTTTCCTTCAAGTTTTCCTTTTTCTAAGATTTAAAGTTGTACATATATGGGTACCATTCCCCCGGAACTAGGCAGGCCATACCGAGCAATCTTGGATGAGAAGTGGGAGGACATGAATGCATATTACAAGGAGCACACAGACCAGGTGCTATTTCCAATAACAGCAAGAAGAGACACAGCACTTCACATGGCAGTGTTCAGCAACAAGAAGAAACCAGTAAAGAATCTTCTTGATATCTTGAACGGCTTTGAGATCCACCCGGAAGAGGACAAATTGATTATTCAAAACGCATTTGGAATGACCCCTCTTCACGAGGCAGCCACCTGTGGAAACTATAAGGCCGTGGAGTTGCTTATCGAAGCATATCCAGAGCTACTCCGTGTCAAAAATGTATATGGTGAAACACCATTGTTTAGGGCTGCTGTATTTGGTCACACAAAAATATTAGACTACTTAGCCAGGCGACCAGGGCAGATTGATAATAACAAGAAGCTACTAGATATTCACCGTGTGAGGCCTGATACATCCATTCTTCATGTAGCAGTACAAGGAGAACACCTGGGTTTTTTTCTCTCATTTTAAACATATATGATGAGTTGAAAATACTTTGATATTTGGTGGTTTTGAATGTGAATAAACATTAACTTGATTATGTCGTGTGATTATTGTAGATACTGCTCTCCTGTTACTAAGGATGGATGAATCGCTTGGGGAGGCAACGGACGACCAAGGCATTACAGCACTTCATCTTCTTGCTAATTTGCCATCTGCTTTCAAGAGTTCATACTCCAAGGGCATATTCAATACATTCATTTACCTCTGTAAGTTCAGTAACAAAACTCAAATTTCTAACTTCAACAAAGGAGAAATGGATGACTTGAATAAGTCATACCAAGTCTGTTGCTCTATTTCTTCTTTTGCTGGTATTGAAAACTCTGCATTTTGTTATGTACATAACGGAGATCTGCTTAGTAATTTTTCCCTTCAGTACGAGTCTCTCTCTCTTTGATTTATTGTTAATATTTTTTTGTCAATAAAGGCCATAGATGGCGAAGGTGATGCCCATATGGAAATGACGCACAGTCAATAGTTTTAGGAAAGACCGACATACATTTATGACTTACATTGATAATTTCAAATCGTTATTATTACTGTTGTCACTATCATACTTGATCTTAATGGTAAAAGGTCCTAGTTCCGTTATTCTAAATTGACCTCATGTTTAAAAGGGTGGACCAGGTTGCAGTTATAATTGTATGTTCGTTAAAAGAAACCAAAAGATATATATGTTCGTTAAAAGTTACAGTTATAATTGTAGGCCTACCGGAAGAAAACGATGACTATAATACAATCTCTCCGACAACCGATTTAGAAAGCGGCAATCGCACTGGGAACCGAATAAGCAGTACTTCCAGCAACTTCAGTTTTAGAAAAGGTACATGTACCTAACACAATCTTTCAGTGAAGTACGAAAAATATCAATTGATCAGTTCCACCACTTTTCATAAAAAAACGTAAGATGTTATATTTCGAGTTTTTTGTCCAGCATCCTTTTCTTTGTTCACTGTTGACATTCTATAATTGGTAATTTGGCAGTGATGAACAGCATCAAACTAGCAATTTGCATGTCTATTTTTGGAGGTAGCTAATCTCTCTCTCCTTTTCATATAAGGGTATCGAAAACTGGAATTCGATCCTTTACTTGTCTCTCTTCATCAACAGGTTGGCCAGTTACGAGTAGAATTCGGGCTGATAAGATAAAGCACGATTCTGCATTCAAAATTGCTAAGTTGCTCATAAAGAAAGATGCCTCCTTGAATGAGGCAATGAAAGTGGTGGAATTCACCGAAGAAATTCCTGCAGTAATGTATAAACCGGTCTTGGTAAGAGAGCAAGGATCAGGAGTTGATCATGGAATACGAAATGAAGGAAGCAAAAAAAGAGAAAATGGTCATCACGCTGATCACCAAATACATTCTCCTGAAGCTCCATTACTTACAGCAACTAGCAGAGGAATCACTGAGATTGTTCAAGAAATTCTGGACCATTATCCTCAAGCCGTTGAATATCACAACAGGAGGGGCCAAAACATATTGCATGTGGCTGTGATGCACAGGAGGAAGGAGATTTTCAATCTTATAAAGCGTTCTAAGATACCATTGTCGAGAATGTACCATGCTATTGACAGTAAAGGCTTCACATTGTTACACCATGCTGCAGACACCAGGCATTACACTCGAGGGACCATGCCTGGCCCTGCACTCCAGCTTCAGGAAGAGCTTCAGTGGTTCCAGGTGAGACCCTTAAATTCTAATATCAAGAGTGGACTAAAAGTAATACACGAACTCTATGATAGTAGTTTTGTTCATTGCAATGATTAGAATGCAATTGTCATTATGATTTGTAGCAACTGGCCCCCAGATTCATCACCTCTATTATTAATATCATACCAGTACTCATGAAATTGAAATTCAAAATCATTACCCGTATGAAACTTAAACTCGACGGGAATATGGAGAGAAAGAGGGAAAAACAACGCCAACTTCACGTCTAATTGTCAAATAAGAAGGATAATCCTAGTCCTTATAGGAAGCAGCAACATACTAAAATATTACACCAGGACCATAGCATTCTTGTTCTCTTCGTTTCCAAATAAAATAATTTGTTTATGCTTGAAGACTAGTTAATTCCTTCTTCTTGTTGCAGCGTGTAAGGCAAATAGTTCCCTCGCATTATATCATGCACAGTGACATAGTTTATTTCAAGTCTCCCAAAGAACTCTTCGAAGAGAAGCACAAAGACCTACTACTAGAAGCACAAAAATGGACAAAGGAAACCTCTCAGTCGTGCTCTGCCGTGGCTGTCCTGGTGGCCACCGTTGTATTTGCTGCCGTTTACACTGTACCCGGAGGTTCCAATGATAAGGGAGTTCCTGTATTCCTCCATTCTCCTTATTTCCAGTTCTTCACAATCATGGATGTGATGGCTCTGGCAAGCTCGTTGACCTCGGTAGTGATGTTCCTTTCCATACTCACTTCTCCATTCGAATATGAAGATTTCCTCATCTCTCTCCCTCGGAAATTAACATTTGGGTTCACATTGCTCTTCTTCTCCGTGATGGCGACAATGCTAGCATTTGCTGCTACCATCATACTCGTTGTTCGAACTTCGAAGGATTGGACAACGAGTCTGATAGCAATTGCTGCGTTCCTTCCTGTCTCTGTGTTTGTGCTGATGCAGATGCACTTATATGCAGCATTTATAAGTACTCTGAGTGGTTTGTTTAAGGAGTTGAGAAAGTCTCTTCCTTTTCCTAAGCCTTGTCGATCCCACAAAAGAAAGCATCGTTGAGTCTTACAAAGTCGTGGCTAACATTAGCTTTGGCTTGTCTCTTTAATGACAATTATTTGAGATACTTTCGGAAAGAAACAGTTGATGAGTGAAGTATGTTTATCTTCAGAACTAATGTTTTAGTTGGTTAGGGGAGCGTGTTTGATGTATAGGATGACACACCATTAATAGATATATCAAGACTGTCTATTGTATTCTATCCACGAAATAAGGGTGTTTCAAGTAATGAAACTCTTTAATTTCTTTCTAAACTTACGCCAACGTTGGAAACTTTAGGCATAGGAGGAAAGTTGCAATCTGTTAAACCAAAACTGTTGTGTCAGTTGCGAGGAAACAAAGAAACGATCAATGACTGCCGGAGTCACCGATCAGAATGAGACGTTTGAAAGATAAAAGCAAAAGATTGAACTATAAATAAATTGCAGAGATCATATGGTTCATTTTGAAGGTGGCTCAAACAATAATCATTAGGAGACTTAGAGAAAATTAGGATTATTTCCAAAAAAAAAAAGAGTAAGTCATGGATATGGGTCACGAGCTATGGGTTAAGTTTATAGTTCTAGGTCAATTCACAAGAGTGCCCACGTGTCCATAAAAATTTCATATGGATATCCAGATGTATGGCTCTGTTTGCTACACTAACAAATAACTAATAAAACCAATGTTTGGATTTAAGTTGTAAGAATTTTCGAAAATTAGTCACTGAATTGAAAATCTTAAAAAATTTAATATTGAAATGAAAATATCCTAAAAAGTTTAGTATCGAAGAATTTGTTATCCTTAAGATACATGTACTAGAATTTGATACGTCAAAAATTTTAGTGAAAATAACTCTAATTTTGTGTGCATGCACATGGGTGTATGTGTTATAATAACAATAATTTTTAAGAAAATAATTATCTTTTTACAAAATCAAAATATTAATAATTATCAAACTATTATCATTTTAAAAACATGTGTATATTAAGTATCATGTTTGAATTTTATATTTAGTAATTAAAAATCTATTAGAAAAGTAATGTACAAAATTAATGTAGTATCAAGTACGACTAGCATATAATGGTGATGCAGTTGAAGACAACTTGAGGAGAAAGTTTAAACTAAAAGGCCCTAAGGACGAGTCCAGATCCTTTGTCCAATTTTATGGTGTCTTATTGTGTCAAATGAATCTTAGTCATTCATTTACGTGGGTTCCACGTGGGTCTCGCATAAATAAACGTAGGTCCCATATATATGAATGGTTGAGATTTATTAGACAGAATAAGACACCATAAAATTAGACAGAAGATCCTGTCCTCCCAAGGACCCCCTACTTCATTGTTACTAAATAAGCAACGAAAATTGCCACTAACTATGATTCACAAAGACTTCTCTGCTTCTCCTTGCTCCTACCAACTCTTTCAGCTTCTTTTTTACTATTAAGGTCTTCCATCATGATCTTCCTTAGCGTCTTATTTCCCTTCTTTAGTGGTTTATTCCCTCTAAACCATTACTTACTCCCCCTTCTCTTCTTGTTGCATTTTCTTTTGCAATTTCTATTTATTTCCCTCCTATTCTGGTACATTTGGCCCCTCTTGTCCTAATGTCTTTCTATTCTTCTATTTCCTCTTCAATCCTCTTTTTGGGTTATAACGTTCTTTTTGGCTCTTTTCTTCTTTTATTGGGGTTCCTAATGAGACTTCTTGATAGTACCATTATCATTTTTGGAGTGGTATTTTGAATTTTCTTTTACTATACCCCTTTCTTTTTTTCCCTCCAGCTAATTCTACCCTTCACCATTTTAGGCAATTTCGAGTCTTGTGCCTCTCCCACCCCTGAGAACTTTCCCCCTTTGTCTGGCTCTTCTATTCGAACCGTTTATCTTGCCTATCCTTTGATACTTCTCCTTAGCAATTTTCTAGATCCCCTTCAGGCCATTTAAGGATTAATTTATGGCGTTAGGTCTTTGATGATAGAAACTTTATTCATTCACTATTACCCCCTAAATAATTGATGGTAACTTTATTGTGGCTCATCCTATGGAGATTTTGAAAGTTGAAATAACCAACTGGGAGTTCACCTTGGTTCGATATTTTCTATATAAAATTTGGTTCGATATCTTCTAAATAAAAGGATTGCATTTCCTCTCATCAATTTCTGATCATCTTATTATTAGAAGAACTTGAGTTTTTCATAATATTTTGATTAGTAAAGACAATCTTTTCAACTTCGAATTTGACACAGTATTAACTCCAATAGAGTATCAAAACAAGGTCCTTGGCACTTTAATAATCAACATCGTTTTTTTTACATTAATGGAAGCACAGAACTCTCTTAAAGGATCTAAAACATTATTAGATTCCTCTATTGATTAATATTTAAATATAACTCTAAAATATTGGATAACAGATATGAGCCACCTTTCAAACTTTGTGGGAAAACAGTATGTATGATTTAATCAACTACACAAATGAAGAGAGTTAACTATGCTAGAATTTGTGTTATAATTGATCTATAAAATAAACTACTAGAAGCTATTACATTAATGAGATTAGGGGAGAATAATGAGTTTACTCAAGATAGTATAGTAGATTCTTGCCAATAGAGGCCTAGTTTGATCTACTAAGGGAAGAAATAGGTGCCTATTGGTAAAAGGCTTAGAAAAGGGGATTATCTTAAGCTTATGAAATCTAAACCTATTGAAGAATATCTCATGAATGGAAGCCAATAAGTCAGTTCCTCTTATCTTGTCAACCTTGATGAGCACCTAATTTTTGTAAGTCAAACTCGAACATCTTCAAATAATACATTAAAGAGAAATCTTTCCTTATAATAGTGACTTCTTTAAACAACCAAGCTACTTTATATAACAAGAAGGATCTTGAGGGCTTCCTTATTGAGTTTATCATTGCTCCAATTAAGGTGAGTACTAAACTAAGTGTTATTACAAATATAGGTGACAAAGGGATGACTTTAAGCCTATCATTAGGAGGAAATCTAATTGAAAAACTAGGCAAGCAGCTTTAATTCTTCCCATTCCCTATGACTATAATTTTTGGGAATGTTAGATGGCTTAATAGCCCTAATAATGCACAATGTCAAGCTTTTCTTCGTTTGTTTTTTAGAAAAAATTACAAAAATGTGAAATTCTTAAGGAACAATTGGACTATCATGTCCAACCATTAATTCCACTATAATGGTAAGATAGTGGTGGATTTTGAATTTGATAGATTGAGGTCCTCAACTGTCTAAAAATTTATAAAAACCAAGGTAATCATTCATGTTTCTTTTTTATATTCCTTTAACATTACATTTCAAAGAACCTTTTTTCATAACACACTAAAAGACATTCACTTTAGAATGAATATAGCCTGGCTCATATTTGGAGATTTTAATAATGTAGCTCACTTCTATAAAGTTGAAGGAAATGCTTCCTTTAGGAATTACATTGATGAATTCCTCTAATATATCTTTAGCACAAAAGTTACAAATCTTAATATGGAGGACCACTTTACATATAAAATAATAAGCAACAAGGAAGATAGATTTACATGAAAAAGATTAATAGGGCCTTAGTTAATTGCATTTGGCTTACATCCTTTCCTAAAACAAAGCTTTGTTCAATAGTCTTCCTTTTTTATGATCATAGCCTAGAGGAAGTTTATAATCTAGATAATTCGATAATCAGTAGTTCTAGATTTTGATTTAACAATTACTTGTTGAACTCAAAGGTGTTGTTAGGTTATGATTAAAGGTGCTAGCTTCATATGTCATCGTTATAAAGCCTTCTTATACTTCAGGAAACTACAAAGGATTAGAGATGAACTTAATGCTCTAGATTCCAAAACCTTTAACAAAACATAAACAAAGTTGTTATAAACTGAATAAAACTTATAATAGCTTAGAATAACTTTTTTTGTGTTCTTTTAGATGTTAACAAATAGGAAGAGGAGACATATGTGTTAAGGAACTATACACAAGCAGTTAAAACCAATTATTTAATCTTAAAACAAAGATTAAGGATATAATGGCTAAGTGACGGTGATAGGAATTCAAGGCTCTTCCATAATTCAGTTCTATCAAGAAGGAATTATTATAGATCTACTTCCATTCAAATTGTTCTTGATCTCTTGTCATTTTGATATGTTGCTTGGAACTCATAAGTTTTAGTATAATTTGCTTGGTACTTCCTCTTTTTGCTCCTTTTTAGTGCCTATTCTAAAGTCCTTCATTTTTGAGCAAATTTCTTCTGATGAAATCAACTAATCAATCCTATTACTACCTTAGATGTTGAGCAAGCCTTATATTCGCTCAAGCCTAATATGACTTCAGGTCCTAATGGCTAAAGTTTTTATTATTGAAGTTATAATGAAATTCTTCAATTAAAGGAAGATGTTAAAAAAGTTTGATAAGACCTTTATTACTCTTATCTAACCCTTATTCCTTGAAGGACTATGAGCCAATTCTTACTAGAATATAATATGCAAATTTATCTCAAAGATTTAAGCTTTTAGACTCAAATTTGTTTGCAGTAACAACATTAGTTTGTCTCAAGGAGCTTCCATTAAAGGAAGGCAAATCAAGGATAACACCTTCATTTCTCATTATCTTTTCAATAACTATGGTAGGAAAAACTCTGGTAAAACTTGTGTCATTAAGGATGATTTTCATAAGGACTTTGTTTCCATCAATTGGAATTTTATTCTTTATATTCTTTTTGCTTTTGTATTTCCCCTTTGATTTATTTGTTGGATTGAGAAATATAGCTCCACTGTCTCCTTCAGTGTCATAGTGAATGGAGAACCATTAAACTTATCCAAGGTGTTATGAGGCTAAAGCAAGGTGACCCCAGTTCCCCCTATCTTTTCACCTTAGCTATGGAGATCATAAACATATTGATTGGGCATATGATTAAATGAAAAGAGAATCATGTTTTACCATAAGTGTAGGAAACTTAGAATTTATAATTTATTCTTTGTAGATGATTTACTTCTCCTTTCTAGGGTTGATCCTAATTCCACTAATGCCTTAATGATATCCTTGCGCACTTTTAAAGGGCTTTTGGGGAACTCATCATAAATAAAGGTAAGAGTTAGCTCTTCATTTCTTCTAGCACCTTTTATCTAACTGCTTTTTGGTGGACCAATGATGGTTGAAAAATTAAATCCCTTTATGTTTTGATAATAATAAAATATCTAGAATTAGCTAAGAAATTATTTAAGGTATTTTGGGATCATTATTCAATGAAAGAATTTGGCAAATCAAGATGGACAAGTGACTAATTATTGAAGAATCAAGATGGGAGTTTCCTTATAAGTGATAGAGATATTAATAATAAGGATTATTGAAGATTTGGTTGGATGTTACCGTTGAAGCCAACATAAGTCGACTTGCACAGCATAAGTCGACTTATACATCAAGATCCG
>JANIJH010000003.1:42902130-42915259 GCA_024520975.1 Erythroxylum areolatum
TGGAAATGCATCTCTAACTCTCATTAATCACTCACATTTACTATTCTAACCCTCCCACAAGTAATGGGATGTTACATGACCGCTGCCACTTAAGGTTCATTCACATGTACACGTATTGTTTCTTGTCTGAAATAATTAAATGGCTTAAGAAAAATCTGTCCAATTTTGATAGAAATTTCTTATCTACTTAATAACATGTTACACCTAAATATATCAACATATAAGTTGGATCGATTTACTTTAAGTATCTTTAACTATGAATGATTCTTATGTCCTTATGTTTTAGCCCAAGAATACTTCAAATTTACTCCACAATAATTTAAATGAAGGTCAATCTTGATCTATCATAAATCCATCCGATTAAATTATTTTTGGTCCATTTCCATACCAGTTAACTCCAATATTTTTTGACTATCATTTGACTTTAATACTTATCATTCAGGGTTAGGTTCCTAATTCTCCGTTTAGGGAAAATAAAATTTACATTCACCCAAAAACATTATTCATATGAAATGAAATTTTATAGACACGTGAAAAGAAAATTTTGGGGTTTTACAAAGGATTTTTCTTTTGTGCATTCAAATATTCTTAAGTGCCTTTCCTTTCATAAACTGTATACATAGTCACTAAACTTAATATCTTATAGTCTCCTCTCAATTGAATCCAAATTTGGTTATGCAACCAACTAATTAATCTTCAAGAAAGGAAAGCTCCCTGTAAACTATAGATGAAAGATTTCAGAACTAGCATTAAACTTAATGCAATTATCTTATAAATTATCTTGTATATAGTATTGCAATAATAAATGGGTCTAAAATCCTTAAGAGAACTTGGATTGTGCACTTTATGGATCAAAAAAATGAATGTTTTGTTTATTTCCCCTAACATCTTACCATTATAAAAATTCTAAAACTATATTAGTGATAAGATCGTTGATAAAATGATAAGAGTTTTAGAATATTGGGACATTTAACCCATCTAGGCTAGGGACCTACCAAGATTAATATAAAAGACAACTTTTTCTACACCCCAAGAGTGAATGGTTGTATAAGTGATTTTACTTCCTCCATAGAGATATGATATGCTATGAAGGATTTAATTAACTTAACTAAAGAGTCCTCAAAAGTTGGTTTGCCTAATGTGTTCAAAAATTACTCAAGCTTCTTGCTTCAACTCATCTTAAGGTTGAGACAGACTTTCTTCCTTTTTTGTAAAAGGAGTTATTATATTTGTATTCCCTCTTTTATCCACTAGACTTTTATTTTTGCCTATGGAGGGAATTGTGAATCTCTAAAGCATTAGAGAATTCCAAAACTTCACTTTGGGAACACCAAGATTATGATAAAGATCATCTTGAATAAGCTTTAGTATAGGTAAAGATAAATATAGCTAAGCATTATATCCACTTATTTAGTTTGAGTTCTGTGTAGCTTCTTTATATAGATAAAAGTATTGTTTGCCTTGAAAGTTTAAGGAAAGGCTTTTGAATATAGCTTCCTTAAATCCTTTAACTTCTATGAGATAATTATCAAAACGGAAGGGGATTTTTTATGGCTTACATTTGAGTGAGATTATAGATTAGAATAGGAAAATTTCAAAGAGTAGTGGGTTAGAAAAGGTTATGTTGCTCTTAGGGATTTTAATAATAAGGCTTTATTTATTAGAGCTCTGTCCAGTTTTAATTTTGACTTTGCTTGTTTCTCCATATATGGAAGTACCCCCTAAAATTAGGTTCCTAAATTTAACATCTTTTATGCACTTCATGAATTCTTCATTAAAGTTCTTTAAACATATAGTTCCGTCAACCTTAGAGTTGTATAATATACTATTGAAGTCCCTTATGATAACCTAAAGAGAATTAATAAAGGAATGAATTCTTTTTAGCTTCTCCTATTGCACATTCCTCCAAAATATATGGTTAAAGCCATTAAAAAAGGTGATAAGAAATCAATCTTCTCAGGAATCAATGTATTTGAAAGATGCATGACTTGATAAGTGGCTACAAGAAGTAAAACTTTGATTATATTAGAGTCATATGCAATGACTATACATCAATTGTTGTGGAATTGGTGATCAATGATGATACTCCAGTGGTTTGCTAGGACATGCAAATTTTTGCACTTTTCTTGCTTTAATTTTGTTTCTAAAAGAAATAAAATATTCTTTTTAAATTGATTCTAAAGTAAATATTGCTTCTTGGGGTAATTAATCCCCCTTACATTATATACTAGTATAGTCATAATGGTTGGTTTAGGTTCCTAAAGGCCTTTATCCTTATTATTTCTTCTTAAACATTTTTTTGCTCCTACTTGAACTTTAACAATGTTGGAGAGTTGTCCGCTTTGCTTCTCATACACTTATGTATTTCTAATAAAGATGACTTTTTTAGAGGAATTCAGGTTTTATCGTGTAGAGTATCTATTCTTTTGGCCTCTTGATTGCGTATATGTTCTTGAAAAGGACTTATCTCTACTTCCTTCTACTTTCCACTAGGGAAGATTAATTTAATAAGCATCACTCTAGTAAATTATAAAATTTTAGCAAAACTTAGAGTATTAGAGCTCGAATTTATTTTTCCCTATTATCAAATTATTTAAGTGATTTCCATCATCTGTATTTATACTTATCTCCTTTTTCTTTTCTAGTACTAGGGGTTCAAGTAGTCCATTCCTATTTTACAATTCCTAATTTTGGTCACTTTTCCCTAGTTCCATTAACTCATTGAATTTTCCACCTATTAGCCTCTAGATTTTTCCTTACTTTGTAAGAGATCATATCTATTGATATAATACTTGGCCTAAATCTTCAACTATAATGTCATTGGCTCCAAGCCTTAGTAAAGGAATGTCTTAACGAAGCTCATTTCTTATCTCCAACATAACACACATGTTTGCATATATTATATTTTCTAAGGAAGCAGTTTGCTTATCCATAACTATTAGATTACCTATATAAAGTACCGAATAGCTAAGGCCATTGATGGACTAATATTCCAAAGGGATGTTATGAATGATGATCCATAAAGGCACTTATTTTTGCTTTACTATTTTAAACTTCATTACAGGCAACTACATTTAAGGATGTAAGTGCCTTCAATAGTGCCAAAAGCCATCCTTTATGGCTTTTTAAGCTAAAAAGAGAAAGAAAGATGAACAAAAGAAGATTATCTTTAGTTAATAGAACCTCCCTTAATCCCAATGGCTTTCAAAGGTGCATTGCCTAATATTGGAGAAGAAAAAATGGGAGTATTCCATTAAAAAAAATACAAAGATTGTATTTCTTTTGTTATATCTCTCCTTGAAAACTTCAAAGGAAGGAGTACCAATCAAAGATTCCTCAGAGGCTGATGGTGGGTAGTAATAGATCTTAGCTTAAGAGGATTTGCCCACCACCTGCTTCTAGCTAAGCTAGGGAATCATATCTATAGAAGTATTTGGGCTACTAGAGGTTAAAGGTTATATGAAAGAGGTTGTAGGCGGAGAGACAACCTTGGAATTATAATTAAGAGCAGGATCCTAATCCTAAAATGGTGGAGACCTCTTAGTAGAAGGGGAGGAAGAAAAAATAAGAGAGGGATGAGGAGGGGATAAGGAGGTAGAAACAATAGGTAGGGTATGGGGGAACTAGGGGAGGAAAACTAGAGGAATCCAAGTTAATAACCTAGTTAGAATAGGAAAATTTATTAGGCGTTATATTAAATAGGGGAAAAAGAAACTAGGAAGATGGTTTTTCAAAAAAGACATTATTATAAACAGTAATGAAAAGAGTAGGAAAGAGCTTGAAAGAAACCAAAGGAAAAAAAAGGGAGGTGACAAGGAGAGAATCAAATTGGAACTAGATTGGTGAGAAAAGGTGGGCAAACAAACGACCAAAAGGGAACCAATTTTAGAGGAAAATCGATTAGAGAAAAAGACTCAACTTTCCTAGAGAAAGGAAAAAAAGATAAAGAAAATTAAAAATGAGAAAAAAGAAAATGAGAATGATTGAAATCTTAACAAGTGCTAGTAATGAATCAAGTTAGAAGAAGATTACAAGTGGAGAAAGGAAGTAGCTGAACTAGCAAGAAACAAATACAAGTAACTTGTTCACAAGGATTCATGGAGATGAGTTTAGAAAAGCAAAAGCTTCTCTCTCTAGAATTTTGGTAGTTATAAGTATGATTAATGATTTGTTTAATAGAACTAAAGGGTTAAGTATGATAATAAAGGAAAGAGAATAAGAGAAACAAAAATATTTACTACTAATAGAGCAATAACAAATGAATTAAAAGAAACATAAGTCCCCACTCCACTAAATCCTCATATTCTTATAGTTACCTGTTTTCTTTCATGTTTTAAAACATAAGAATCCAAGTCAATTGATTTTGGACTTTTTTCCTATTTTATTTTTCATTTTTTTCTCACTTATTGTATTAGCATGAAATTATCTTTTTACATTGCCTCTTTCATATGTTGTACCAATTCTACCACACTTATTTTCTTGCGTCTTATTCTTATAAGCTTTAAAACACAAGTAAAAAAACTATTAACCATAAATTAAGGAATAAATACTTGTATTTTATGATCAAAGTTCCGTAGGAAAGGGGTACCTATAAAAAGCCTAAAATTTTGTATAAGGTTTAAAGGACTCACTAATAAATTAATGTATATAAGGTTGGTAATTTGGCTCAAACTTAATCTTAAATGTTTTAATATTTTAACTTTTTGCACAAATCTTAATTTAATCTAAAAAATGAAGTCAAATTCTAAAAATTCAAAATCAAAGTAGATATCCATAAAAGAAAGAAAATAAAGTACGAAATGAATCATTGCTAATATATATATTAAAATAAAGTACGAAATGAATCATTGCACACACACACACACACACACACACAAATAAAAAGAAATCATACATAAAAAGGTTAGTCAAAACTATTTTAATATTTCTAAAATTTGGATGATCATGATGTATTGCTAGATATCAATCTCGATATGTAGATATAAATTGTTTAACTAGAGAATTAAAGATAAATCAAAGGAGTTTAATTTACCTAGTCCTAAATACTTATAACATTAGCAATAGATATAGGAATGTAATTGGTTACACATAAAGAACTATTGAAGAGAGAAAGATAATTTAATCAAGTTAGATTTAATTGTAAAGTTTGAGAAGCTTTAAAAGTTAAATATAAAATAATTAATAAATAATGAACAATATGAGATATTAGATCCTTTTTCCTAATTCATATTTAATTATGATTAATTATAATTTTCATTAAAGTTTAATTGAAATTTAAAATATATTTTAACAAAAATATCAAAAGGTGTAGGTCTTATTATAAATAGGCATAGTCTTTAAAGGAGTTATCACCTTTTACTTACCCCTCACTACAATATTTGGAGAGTCATCATAACTAGTTTGTGTGGATAATTTTAAAAGTCAGTTATATGTGCGATTATAATGTTAGTGATGAACCTATTTAAAAAACCGATTTACGGAGAGTTATAGGTACTACAATAAATATTACTTTTAGCTACATTTAGTGATTTGAAATTCATAGTTAATAGTTACTTTTTGACTACAAAATTTCAAAATCTTAGCTTATTGAAAAATGCCCTTAACCCTACTCTTTTTAGGTTTATACACCAAACAAGGGTTATTGGTGCATAGTCTAAATGATTCAACCTAAGCTAAAGAAGTATTTTATTTATTGGAAATCTTAAAATAGTTTCACAATTAGAAAAAAGAAGTTTGAATTAGTCATAAATGATAGGAGCTTAGGATAATCTAAAATGTGGTGAATGAGGCATTTAGCAAGTGGGATAAGGATAACTTTGCTTTAAATTTAACTACTAATAAGTTGATTGATCTTTATGACTCCCTCTCCCATCATATGGCCCTTTCACATATGATATAAACACTAATCCTAATTCAACTAGGATTAGTGTTTATATTAAATGTGAAATAGCTACATTCAAAATACGATATTATATGTTCTAAACACTTATCCTATATGACATAAAAACTAATCCTAGAATTTGTGACTTAAGTACTTCCTTTTTCCTATTTCGAATACAACATAAACACTAATCATATTTCTTATTTCATATACGAAATAGACATAATTCCTAGTTCAGCTAAGATTAGTGTTTATGTCATATATGAAATAACCATTTTAAAAATTTCCTACTAATATATATCCTAAATGAAATAGCTACTTTAAAATTTCCTACCAATGCACGTCTTAAACAATTATCCTATTTTAACTATCTTATTTCCTATTTCCTATTTCAAATATATATTAAATGACTTAGGATTAATGTCTAGTTCATATATGAAATAAGAAATATGATTAGTGTTTATGTCATATATGAAATAACTATTTTTAAAATTCCTACTAATATATATCCTAAATGAAATAGCTACTTTTAAAATTTCCTACTAATATATGTCCTAAACAATTATCCTATTTTAACTATCTTATTTCCTATTTCCTATTTCAAATACATATTAAATGACACCATACTCTATCTGTTTTTCATTTAATTGAGTTTCTCACCATATGCTTATTATAATATTATGTTGATTCATTTTAAAGGTTTTTTTTAATTATGGGTAGCTCATACAAAAGATCAAACTACGATCAAGTCATATAGGAATAAGATTCAAATCTATCATTTTAATAGGATGCCTCAATTGGATACATCACAACAAGTGAATATTCCTATATTACCCATTACTGGACCCAAAGGATAGAGGAGGCTAGGTTAGCCGAAAGATGGTTATCAATTTCTAACCCTATTTTATTTTATTAATTTCTTAATTTTTTATCACTCAGTGATAAAGGAGGTAAGGTGCAAAGACAACTAAGATGTTTGGATAGAAGCAACCACCCTTCAAATAGTGCAACCTTTTTTTTTTCTAGAATCAACCAAAAGAAGCTAATTAGGTAAGTTTTAAATTTGAATTTTGATTTGATTAAATTATAAAAAATTATGAGTACATGTAAATCCCTATAACATAAATTACAAATATCTAATAAGACATTTTATCTAAATATAGAAATTTTGATAGAGCACAACATGGGTTGTCCAGAATATAATTGGAATAAAAAAGGAAGAATCGAAATGTCTAAATAATAAGAAATTTTCTCTTGATATAGATATATCTTGAATATGTAATTTGTATTTGAAAATCTACATAATTCTTATATGATAAAAAATGGATTGAAAAGAAAAAAGTTGGTAAATAATTGAATTGACTTCATTAGATGGTATACTTGTTGTTATAGCATTACAAACTGTATTATTACTCGTGGTCCCATCAAGATAAATTTGACCCCTTTCCCTATTTTCACCAACGTATAAGAAATAAAAAATTTAAATTTTTTTCTTGACCTTGTTGACCTTGACTAGGAAAACTTAGTTCTATTATATCGTAATTGAATTTCACTTAAATTAATGAAACTCTTAGGATAATTTCCATTCCCTAAATCATTAAAAGAATTCCTTTTTTATCCTTCCTTTTTCATTCGATCTTTTAAAATATGAAGAAATTTTATCTTTAATATGTGCCAAGGTTTTTGACAAATTAGAAATAGAATCTTTATTTAAATAAATTCTAATAACCAGTTTTTCAAAAATTCTATTTCTGATAATTGAACTCTATAAGCATGACCTCATTAGGAACATAAATTCCCAAAGTATGGAATCATTGACCTAACTTAAAATTGATATGATAGCTTCTTTATGGTCTAACATTCTTGCCAATACATTATCCTTATTTTGTTTTAAATTGTAATCTCTAATAAAAAAATATAGCTCTATGAGCAAAAGAAGCCTAAGGACTCAATTGTATGGATATGGAAAATATAGATTTCCAATCCTCACAAGAAAAAGAGGGAAGTAGATACTCAATTTAAAGTGAGTAGATCTTCTTGACTATTATTCAAAAGGTGTGATAATGTATGTATATTAGACCTTTTTAGGCAATTATAGATTTGATGAGTCAATTCTGATTAGTTAATAAAGTATATTTCAATACTATTTTATAGATAAGACCATAGCAAGTTACAAATTTTGTCTTAGTAGGATAGACACGCATTTTATTTCTATATTAATCATATCAATATAGTAAATGAAATCTTTTTGACATAAACAAAAGAATTTAACTACTAACCAATTGTAATATTTGGTAGCATATAAACTTTGTATGCCAATTTTGACTAACCATTATATTATTTACAACTTAATTTACTAACTTACCTATAATTGCATAACTACATGGACAAAAGTTAGATGAATCATTAGAAGTGATTCAGTCAATACTTAGAAGGAGTGAAGACTTTTATAAAATTTTACTCACACGAGTTTAGAATGTGAAATTTGTTTTCTATATATAGATTGCTTAAATTTTAATAATCAAAGTAAAGATGTGATATATGATCACTTTCTAATCTAAGCCATAGATAAATTCTATACTTGATGAATTCATCATGGTGAACTCTTTAAAGCAAGTAATGCTAAAAGTCTTGATATAGGTGATGATGCTGATAACAATAATGATGTAGATGATAGTGTTAATAACGACAGTGCAAATGATGGAATTGGAGAAATGTTAAATGATATGGAGAATTATTTGGAGACAATTAATGATAATACTTTTCCTAACACATTTAGTATAGTTACATAAGATAATTTTAAGAAGTTATTGGAAGTAGCTAAAGAAGAATTATTTCTAGGGTGCTCTAATTTCTCACAACTTTCTTTTGTTGTGAAGTTGTTGCACTTAAAGTTATATAATAGTTGAAGTAACAAATCTTTTGATATGTTAATTGAGTTTCTCAATGATGAATTACCGATTAGCCAAAAATTGCCTAAACCTTAATATGAAGCAAAAAATTGTTAAAGGACCTTGGATTAGGATATATATATCAATATATGCTTGTAAACAAAAACAATCATAGATATGAGGTGGTATAAAAAGAAACAAATTGATGATAATATTACGTGTCATCCAACAGACTCAAAGGTATGGAAAATTTTGATCAAAACTTTCCATGGTTTATAGAAGATTGTGTTGGCTCTAATGGATGTCTCTTGTCTTATTGTAATGTTAGTAACATTTATCTTACTAATGTGATTAATATTGATGAGTAACATTTATCTTACTAATGTGATTAATATTGATGATATAGGGTCTCTTGATTATGATGATTGAAACTATCTTGATTATAATGATTAAATGTATTATAAAAATTCTCATTCTATTGTATTATTGTAAAGTTAATAATATTTATGTACTTTTTTCTTATAGATATATAATATAATGGCACATGGAAGAAACAAAGGTAAGAAGGTAGCTGCTATAAAACTTGTAGAGTGGAGGAATGTGGAACTTTAACCAAATTAATCAATTGATGCCAGAAATTCAATTCCTAGCCAACAATAACATTCTACCTAAAAGAACAATGAAAATAGTCGTGTAGGTTTGAAATGTTTGTACCTTCAAGTGTATATATATATATATATATATATATATATATTCAAGTATATAACTTTTTCTTATCAATTTTTTTATCATAGGAAATAGAGTGAATTCTACTACATTTCCATAACATATAAATAACAATATTTTCCTTTAACTCATACACAACTTCTTCATTTTGCCTCAAACTACTATAAAGCTGCTACAGGTTTGTTAGTTTGCAATACCTTCAATTAGAATTAAGCCCAAATATATATTTATAAATTATAATATTCTCTTATAATTATTCATCTGTTGTTTACTTCGAATGCTATTACTAAAAAAAAGGCAAAGGTAAAACTAGAGGTTATGAATTGAAACAAATAAATTTTGCAATGAATTGCAAGTTAGCAATACAGATTGATACTCAACAAGGTCTTCCTATAGATAAGGTAAATTTTGTGAAATTGCCAAATAAGTTAGGAATTATTGCAAGCATAGAACTAAATTTTCTTAAACATGATAAGGACTTGAAAGAAGACAACTTGCTTGAAAATACTTTGAAAAAAATTGCAATAATTATACAAAATCTTTAACTTTATGGGATATTGTTTCAATGATTTTGAGTTAATTACATTTTTACTTATTGTTCATAGTTGATATTAAAAGTTATGGATATTGAGAACATAAATGTTTCAAACTGTTTACTTACAAAGGACTAGGGACTATCATTTCAAGTTGTATAAGTATCATAAATCTTTTTCTTCTTATGCGTAGGCATGAAGCTATACTCCCTAATGAATGTCTAAACAAAATTTGAATAGTTCGTATGATTATTGCTCTGACTCGAAAGTTCAAGTTTGTTTTGTTTGCCTTCATGTTTGCTTGCATTAATCTTATTAAATGATTTAACAACTAAGTTATGTTTTTACCTTGATTTAGAAAATTTGTGAGAAGGAAAGGGTGAGTGAATAAAAAATGAAAACACCTCATAATCAAATGTTAAAGTCATTTGTTGTTATTCGAAATGAATATGTAAGATGTAAGATGTAAGATCTATGTTTTTAAGTTATACTTAAATTAATAAAAATTAAGTTATTTATTATGCCTTATTTTTTTGTTTCATAAAGCAGAGTGAGAAGGAACTAAATCAATAAGAGTTTGATAGGAGCACACTATATAAAGTCATTCACTATAAGGAAGGTAAAGGATGGATGTCAAAAGAAGCAAAAAACAACCATTGAGTATAAAAGCTTAGTCAATACTTTTGTTCATTTATTAATGTAGTCATAAGTAGTAATGTGTGGATTGAATATTGATTTTCTTTTTTTACAATTTTAGAATAAGATACAAGAGTTATTGGAGAAGTCTAAGATTGAGGAGAATGAGATTAATGCCGAAGACATTTTTCATACAATACTTGGCACTCGTTCTGATTATGTGAAAGGCCTTGGCTATGACCCTAAGCCAAATGTTCCAATCTCAAAATATAGAACAATTATTGAACACCTTCAAGAGGAAAACAAAAAACTTAAGATTGCATTATAGGTTAAAGTGATTAGGGGAGAACAAGCTTGATCTAAATTAAAAAAACATGATATGTTATTAAACAGGTAACTTGGCTCCAATTATGATGGAAATAAAGAGAAAAGTGAAGGGTGTTAATTCTATCTCCTATACTTATCCTATCACTTTCTCTATGTACTATAATTTAGTTTTAATACCTTTTTCTCATATTACATAATGGATGAAGATGTGATTATATTGTGAATGATACAGTTATATGGTGTTTGTTTTAATTAGAACCAAATACTTTAGATATCAATACTCTAACAATATTTTTAGTTGATTTTAACCAATCTTTTTTGGATGATTATAGGTTCATGGACTTGAACAATACTAGGTAGTTGTTTGAGTTATGTTCAAATATTTTTTGTAATATGAGCATCTTTGTCAGTATGTTAGACATATTCAAATTTGTGAAGTAATATCTTTATTTATTATTTTGTCAATCAAAATTTCTCAAGCTATCTTTGATACCTTGTATAGGAACAAACAATCATCCTTTAATGTTATATTACTTTTATTAATACAATTTGCAGATAGTTATATAATTTTACGTTATATTAGAGTGCTTGACATTTTGAGTTAATAATATTTTTCTATGATTTAATTTATAGTAATAACCAAATAATTTACAATAAAAACATGTTGACACATTATATACAAAATGTGTTATTCAATATTATGGATTAAAAATGTAATAAATAATAAATTTTATTCTTCCTTAAAGCTTATCCTAATTTCCTAATGAAAAATACATACTGGTTGGGTCAGTCGTGCCGGGCCCAAACCCAATCACAACGATCCATGGGCCGGTCGGTCTATCTCTCAAAGATTGGACTCACTTCAATCAGCTAGACAAGGCTCAGATCCGAGGCCAGATATATGCAGCCCACTTGCAGACGAAAACCTCCCATGCAGAAGTAGAAGTCTACGTAAAGACTTAAACCTAGCGTCCATCCCATATATAAGGTATGATTTTATCACGATGAGGGTATGTAACTCATAACCCTAATTCTCTCTGCTCTTCGGCTATTCATCCTTCACCAAAAGACCTACTTGAGCGTCGGAGGGGCTAATCGGGAAACAACCCCCGACGTGCCTTCTTTGTTTTGCAGGAACCTTCAAGATGGAGCTGTTCAATCTCACGGATCCAAACGGCAACGTGCAGCCTCGTCAGAATCAGGCTGAACCAATTTTCGCCCACCTAGGGCCCGACATCAGGGCACCACGTCCAGAAACACGTAGATCAGTCAGGCGGCGGCAATTAATCCAGATATAACCGTTGTCGCGGCTCTGGCGTTACAGCGGATGGGTTTGCAGCTACCTGCAACCCTACCGCCGGCTCATCATCTCTCCCGCACGGAATCTTCAGACCCGAATGATCAACAGCAACCTCAAAACTTGGAACAGGAAGAACAGAGCGCAGCCTTGGAAGATAACACTGGAATCAATATGCGCCCGAATCTCCTGCACCAATCAGATGCAGATCCTCCTGCACCTGTGCACACCTCCCTCAACCGAAAACAGATTGAGGAAGCGACTGATCTGTTAATTCGCCAAATTTTACAGTCTCAGCCGGCACAATAGCAGCCGTCTATACGGTATACCAGTATAACAACCGGTCGCCACCCCGTCGAAGCCTTAGAAAAAGTCGTAGACAATCGGATCAACAAGGCAATGAGCTTCCGCCCGGATCGCCCAACAGCTCAGTACAGCTCTCCCTTTACTCCGGCAATCTTGGATAGCCTACCGGCACCTGGCACCAAAATACCAACGCTCGAAAAATACACTAGAAAGACCGATCCCCTGGACTACCTACAACACTTCCAATCGATGATGAATCTGCACTGCGTGCCAGACGCCATTTAGTGTAAGGCTTTCTGTACGGCCTTTCAAGAGGGAGCTCGACGGTGGTTTAATAGCTTACCTCCGAGTTGTATCACGTGCTTTGAGGACTTCAGATTGCTATTCCTCAACAAGTTTGCCACAAGTAAGCGGCCGCAGAAGACGGCCTTGGATGTAATGCAATTAACGCAAGGGAGGAACGAGAGCCTACGGGAATTTATTACTCGGTTCAATAATGAAGTAGTTGAAGTCCCCGACCTCACTTGCTCGT
>JANIJH010000003.1:42915359-42935041 GCA_024520975.1 Erythroxylum areolatum
AATTGATTTATGAGCAGCCAAGAGGTCCCAGAATGGAAATTACCTGTCCATCCAAGATGATTGATGCATCGTATGTGCGGAAAACCTTTGCTGTCAGGCCAGGCATAAGCTCCTTAAGGTGAGCAGCAGAAATTGAATCCACCGGAAGGAATAGCAGGAACCTCATTCCTAAACCGGAACTCAGATTGGGGTGCATCCCCTGGTAGCATTGTCTCATCCTCTTCCTCTAACCAATTGAGGGACTTCATCTGAAAAGCATGACACATACCTCTGCAGAAACTACTTCTCACCAAGGAATAACAATGAACCAAGACTCCAATCAGCTGCTTGTTTTTTCATGTAAAATCAATAGATCAATTATGCAATTATTCACCCACGTGTAAAATAATTCAGCAGTAAGCAATCAGTCAATCTACTATGAATCTCATCCATGTTTATCTCCAATTAATCATATCTTCTTTAGGATTCCATCTCATTGTTTATCTTCAACAAAACATGTTTACTCCAATAAATCCTATCTTCTTTAGGATTCTATCTCCAATATACCAACTTCTTATCATAAAAGATATACCAAATATCTCAAACTACAATAATGTCTAAAATAATAAATAAAGTAGCTTAACAAAATATATGATGTACTAACTCTCCTTGTTGCTCACGATGGATAGAAAGACAAATTTATACCAAATTTCTTTGAAGCACAGCTCTTAACGTAAACTCCAATACCGGTGACTCCTACAAACGAGAACAGCTCTTAACATGGATTTGAAACTTGGGAGAGACAAATGCAGAAAGCTCATCGTCCTTCTCGAACTCGGCCATGTCTTCCTTCTCAATTGGACTTGTACCGATACTCACCAGAAGATAATAATGCCACTTCTTGAACCGATAGTATATCCAGCGAAGAGGCACAAAAATGAAATAGATTAAACAATATCCGCCGAACTCGAGGATGCCCAGAAGATGAGTCACCTAAAGCGCCATAGAAACAGAGGAAAACGAAAACCACGCTGATAAGATCAAACACACCAGCGTACAAGATTTCCTAAGGGCATATGCATAGCATCAAAGAATACTAATTCAATCAAAAGACAAAGCAAAACCGAACATGCCCAGATCACAAAACAGAAAAACAACAACAACAACCCAGAAAAAAGAAATTACAGAGATGAATACCGGTCACGCAAATGTCAGCAACAAGAAGACAAAATAACGGTAGAAAGTGGCTCGAGAGAGAGGGAAAAGGCGACGTCGGTTGGGGGGAAGGAGATAGTCGGAGGTTTTAACAAAAGCAAGGTGGGGAAAGGAGATAGCCGGAGGTTTTAACAAAAGGGGGGAAAGGAGATAGTCGGCTAGGTTTTAACGAAAGCAAAAAGATGTTTTAAAATACCAACAGACGTTTTGCTCATGGCTACTAACTTAACAATTGCTAGACCTTTTGCGACGTTCTCTCTCGAAAATCGTCGAAGTTTTCATTTTGTGACTTTTTGTCTCTAAAACGTCGCAAAAGGTCTGACATATCTACGACGTTTTACAAAAACGTCGCCAAAATGAGATCTTTTTGTGACGTTTTTTTTTTAAAACGTCGCGAATTATATTAAATTGTTGTAGTGAATTAAAGAAGTGTACAATCTAGACTATAGATAACGTGAAAAGTTGGACAAAACGCGAACTGGAGGTAGTTTGGATAATAACTTAGGTTGGAAACTATTTAACATAAAATGTCAAAAAAGTATTTGTAATGAGCTTTTCCTTCTAAAAGTGCCAGTGACTAACATCAATATTTCTTTTCTACTTAAATATGTTAGGCATATGATCTTTAGTCTTCGTTATCAAGGCATGTTAACTGTTCTTTTGCCTTCTAAAAGAAAAAGGCATCGAAGATGATTCCATTCAGAACCCTTTTCGCTAAGTTGTAGCCAAGGAATTCTGTATATTCATCAAACGCAAGCCGATTACATCACCTTTTAAGTAATGGTGTGATGCACGAACTGAGGCAAGAAAACCTGTACTTAAAGTTAAGAATTAACCAACACGTACGTACAAATTAAGAGCTATGCAATTATCAATCTTTTATATAGAGACAACTATGGTTTTGATTTAGTGTTCATAGTTCCAAATTCTTATCAATTCTCACTCGATGCTTCTAAGGATTAAAAATCTCGGCATCATGAATGGAAAGCTTTACCTATTGAGACCTAGTTTTTGGTACATGGAAAATTAGATACATCCAAAAAATGACTCTTTCATATTCATATTCATGTTATGATTTAAACTTTGGTAAATGGAAAGAAGGTTTTCTTTTTATATAGAAGTTACGTTAAAGTTAACAAAAAATGCTTTAGATATTACCCAATTGAATAAGTAACGGAAATTTGTGATCTAAAAGTACTTAATTGATACCTGAAATTGAGTATTTTTAAAGGAAAAAGAAATGATAGCCCTAAACGAAATCCTAAGAGTAAGTATATAGACTGAGGTTATCTAAAATTGTTACCATGGATATAAAATGAATCTTCACGTCAAATAAGTGTTCATCCTAACACTGTTCCACTTAAAGTAAAATGTAAAAGGGGCCGTCGTTATTTAAATTGAAAATTTATGCCTTATAAAGGTATCCTCAAAATTGATATTAACATAAACAAATGCAAAGCAATGCTACTTATTCTAAATTGAATGTTGTGTTTAACTATAAATTGTCTTCAATATTGATATTAACTATTTTCTTTTTGATAATGTCAAACTTCTCATTCATCAATCAATACATACAAATATTACATCTAACTCACCGAGAAGAAGTAATTATTGCATTGATTTCAGCAAACAATAAATTATATTTATATCACTGGAAGCTCTAAGTCTATCCAGTTGATTTAAAACTTCTTTTAGACTGTGTGAACTAAATAAACTTTACCCCATTTTGGATTGAATCCCTTTCTCGTTATATACCTCGCAGCTTAAAGAATAGCAATGAAAAAAAAGGGAATGCTAATTCGGTTTACTTATCTTGAACACCTGAAGACGAAGGCCACAAAGTAACAAGAAATAGGAGTAGAACCACCCTAACTATTAATTAACGTCTGATGCTCTACTTATGAAAAATGCTTATTAAATAAGTGAAACATTATAATGAGGGTAACAAAGAGAGATCAATTTATGAGAAACTATGAGAGAGTAGTCAGTCATTTGTTTCCTTTCTGAGGATGTGGGTCCTGATAAAAGAAATCTTGTCCTTTACTTTTCATCTTAATTTGAGATGCTCTAACTTTATAACCAAAATAAGCAAAGTCGAGATACCATCACCAAGTAAGCCAAGGCATGAACTGCTTCAATAAGGCAAATATAACTAATGAACATCTGATCGAAATCCTAACAAGACTACAGCATACAAGTTGCTTTAAGGTTAATGAAATTTCTTGCTAGCCAGTTTCCTTCAATTTTTCCTCTCTAATATTTAAAGTTGTACATATATGGGTACCATTCCCCCGGAACTAGGCCAGCCATACCGAGCAATCTTGGATGAGAAGTGGGAGGTCATGAATGCATATTACAAGGAGCACACAGACCAGGTGCTATTTCCAATAACAGCAAGAAGAGACACAGCACTTCACATGGCAGTGTTCAGCAACAAGAAGAAACCAGTAAAGGATCTTCTTGATATCTTGAACGGCTTTGAGATCCACCCGGAAGAGGACACATTGATTGTTCAAAACGCATTTGGCATGACCCCTCTTCACGAGGCAGCCACCTGTGGAAACTATGAGGCCGTAAAGCTGCTTTTCAAAGCATATCCAGAGCTACTCTATGTCAAAAATGTATATGGTGAAACACCATTGTTTAGGGCTGCTGTATTTGGTCACACAAGAATATTAGACTACTTAGCCAAGCAACCAGGGCAGATTGTTGATAACAAGCTACTAGAGATTCACCGTGTTAGGCCTGATACAACCTCAATTCTTCATGTAGCTGTACAAGGAGAACACCTGGGTACGTTTTTCTCTCATTTTTAACACATATGTGTAGAACACTGTTTGCTGTTTGGTGGATTTAAATGTGAATGAACATTAACTGGATTATGTCGTGCCATCATTGTAGATACTGCTCTCCTGTTACTAAGGATGGATGAATCGCTTGGGGAAGCAATGGACGGCCTAGGCATTACAGCACTTCATCTTCTTGCTAATTTGCCATCTGCTTTTAAGAGTTCATACTCCAAGACCATATTCAATACATTTATTTATCACTGTAAGTTCAACAACAGAACTCAGATTTCTAACTTGAGCAAAGGAGAAATTGATGATTATTTTAATAAGATTTACATACCACTGTAAAGTAGTAGTAGTAATTAATTAGGGAACTCGTCAACCTCGTGCGGTACTATTCTGTCATGTATAGTTTATTTCATAATACTACGCTATGTCCTCTAACCACGTCTAATATATATATTGGCGTTTTATAACATAGAGACTTGACATGTCATGTGTGTTTGAAAATTAAGACCTAAAGGAAAGTACAAAATTAAAACAATTATAATAATCCTAATACTTGAATTAAAAAAAAAAAAAGGAGAACCCGAGTAGAAAATCCGTTATTCTTTTAGAGATAAACATCTTATTCCTGTTCATTATAGGCACAATTCTTTGTCTCTCTTCCAGTTTAATTAGGACAGCAATTAAACAAAAATCTTATTAAAATTAATCTTTAAAGTGTTGCGCTTGATCGATGGTTTAGCGTTATAGTATTTGAAGAATTTTTGGATAATAAAATGTTGTTACCAATATAAGTATTTTGATATAGGATGATGAAATACTTCAGAACTTCTTAAAGTAAGAATTTTAGAGATAATCTTATAGACTACCCTGCAGTAAGATATTTAACTAGGCTTATTTTGAAATAAGAGTATGATTTACGATAATAATTTCAAATCGATAACATTATTACTTATACCATAGGCAGTCCTACATTGTCAAAAGTTTTATATGCAACTTAATTCAAGGGTTAATATATTAACACTACGTACTGCATTTTATTATCTTTGGACAACCTTTTCACATGATATCCTTTAATTTTATTTACTAACATTATTTGATGTACTTTAACTTCATATTTTCAGAAAAACAAAATTATTTTATTGGCAAAAATGATACGTTTTTATTACAGGCCTACCAAATGAAAATGATGACTGTACTGCAAGATACTTGGAAAGAGGACAGCGTACTACGAGCTGTTTCAACAATTTTAGTCTTCGTAATGGTATTTGAACACGTGGAAAATATAGCAATTCATAATAGGAGATTGCATGCTCATGTTCATGAGTTGTTTCAATATACTCAAAAGAAAAAATGATACTAAATGCATATCCTGATACAATGATTTATAACAGCAAGAAATTATATATTTGATTTCTCTGCTAAGGCAATTTTTGGTTCTAATGTCTAGCTTTGTTCTTTTGTTCTGTTTCGAAATTATATAATTGGCTTTTGCAGTGATGAAAAGCATCAAACTGGCAATATGCAGATCTATTTTTGGAGGTAACTAGTCTCCATTTCTATTAAAGAAGTATTGTCAAGTGGATTCTTTTTATGCCTTTCTTTTCTTCTGAACAAACACGAACAGGTTGGCCAGTTGTGGATAGAATTCGGGCTGATAAGAGAAGGCACGATTCTGCATTCGAAATTGCTAAGTTGCTTATAAAGAAAGATGCCTCCCTGAACCAAGCAATGAAAGTGGTGGACTACACCACAGAAATTCCAGCAGTAATGTACAAACCGGTCTTAGTGAGAGAGAGAGGATCAGGAGTTGATCATCGAACACGAAATGAAGGAAGCGAAAAAAGAGAAAATGGTCATCACGGTGATCACCAACTACTTTCTCCCGAAGCTCCATTATTGACAGCAACCAGCAGAGGAATCACTGAGATTGTTCTCGAAATTCTGAACCATTATCCTCAAGCCGTTGAATATCACAACGACAAGGGCCAAAATATATTGCATGTGGCTGTGATGCACAGGAGGAAGGAGATTTTCAATCTTATAAAACGTTCTAAGATACCATTGTCGAGGATGTATCATGCTATTGACAGTAAAGGCTTCACACTGTTACACCATGTTGCAGACACCAGGCATTACACTGAAGAGACCATGCCTGGTCCTGCTCTAAAGCTCCAAAAAGAGCTGAAATGGTTCGAGGTGAGTCCCTTGAAGACTATTTCGAAGAGCAGGGTAGAAATAATACTGTGTAAACAGTTATGTTAATTGAAATCAAGTAGACTACAATTTTGATTAAGAAGGATGATCGTAGTCCTGGTAGGAATAAGTAATTGACTAGGATTCATTTTATAAGGACCACAACATAAACATTTACACTGTTTGTTTCATATTTAAGGATTTAGCTAAATTAGCTGTTGTTGTTGCAGCGTGTGAGAGAACTAGTTCCCTCACATTATGTCATTCACAGTGACGAAGTTTATCTCAAGTCTCCAAAAGAAATCTTCGAAGAAAAACACAAAGAACAGCTACTGGAAGCACAAAAATGGACAAAGGAAACATCTCAATCGTGCTCCGCGGTTGCAGTTTTAGTAGCCACCGTTGTATTTGCTGCCGTCTACCAAGTACCCGGCGGTACCAAAGATGGAGTGCCTGTATTGCTCCATTCTCCTTATTTCCTATTTTTTACAATCATGGATATGATGGCCCTTGCAAGCTCGTTGACCTCGGTTGTGATGTTCCTCTCTATACTCACTTCACCATTCGAATATGAAGATTTCCTCCACTCTATCCCTCGGAAATTGACATTTGGGTTTACTTTGCTCTTCTTCTCGGTGTTGGCGACAATGTTAGCATTTGCTGTTACCATCATACTCGACGTTCGATCTTCAAAGAATTGGACTACCAGTCTAATAGCCGTGGCTGCATTCCTTCCTGTCTCCGTGTTTGCGATGATGCAGAAGCATTTATATGCAGCATTCGCGAGTACTCTGAGTGGCTTGTTTAAGGAGTTGAAAAAGGCTCTTTCGTTTTTTAACCCTTGTCTCTCCTACAAAAGAAAGCAGCATTGAGTCTTAGTTTGAGAGCTTAAACATATCTCCTACATGGCTTTACCTTTTGTTTTTCTCTCACAGTTCTTTCAGCCTTGGTAAGTAAATTCTTACTAAGTGAAGTTGTCATTTGAGAAGGTTTTAATGAACGGTTCATAACGACGTAATAAGTGGAGTGCAGTGTCTTGTCCGACTAGCATCAAAACTGGATAAAACCATTGGTGATCGTTGACGTGTAAGTTTTTCATTGCTGTAAATTTTTATCATTGATAGAAAGTTAAGATATATATTACCTAAAATATAAGTAAATTGAAATGAAAAAATGGAGAAAAAAGAATTAATACAAGACAAATTTAATAAAAGAAAGCATATAAATCTGTCTGAATCTCTTTAATACATTCTGCTGTCTACTTAATTTTGTTTACAAAAAGATACACAAATAAAATAGAAACTAGAATATATCAAAGTTAAAAACAAGATAAATAAAAAAAAAACTTACGAACTATCCTGTATGTAGAAAACTTAAGGTAATACTTTAAAAGCTTTAAATAAAAGTTATCTTCAGCTTTTCTTAGCTGAGTTATAATTATGCCAAGTTATAATGATAGAAGTTATAAATGACTGACATTGTTAAAACTTAAAAAAATAAAATGTACTTTACCATCAATATTTCTGCCACTTAAAGTCATCTTTACTTTTATTAAAATTGCTTATATTTCTTCAAGGATGAAAGAGGATCTATAGTATATGAATTTTTATCATTATTGATCTACTTTGTTAGTATATCTACCAGGTTGTCTTTAGTATGAATTTTTTGAACACTTATACTTCTTTCTACCATTTTTTCTCTGATGAAGTGATATTAAATTTGAATATGTTTTATCCTTAGATTAAATGATGGATTCTTTGTCAAGTGCAAAGCGCACTGACTATTATAAAATAGAATGATCTTCACTTGTTTTTGTTCGAGCTCCTCCTTGTTTATGTCCAAACTCTCCATTAACATTTGTAGGCAAATTGCTTCTTTGCTTACTTGTATAGCTGCAGTATATTCTGCCTTTGTTATACATGTAACCATAATAGATTGTTATTTTTGAGACCCAGCTTATAACCCCTCCAACAAGAGTAAACATATAACATATGATAGACTTGCTTCTGTCAAGATCACTTGCATAATCTAAATCAATGTAGCCTTTAACAATAAAATTTGATCTTCAAAACATAATGCAGTATTTAAAGTACCTTCAATATATCTCAAGATTCTTTCTACAATACTTTAACGCTCTTTAAAAAGATTTTTCATATATCGACTAACTACTCTCACTGCATGTGCAATATCTAATTTTGTACTGATCATAGCAAATTTTAAAATACTCACTATTGATGCATACGATACGCAAGACTTTTATATCTTCTCTGTTTTGTTGATAGGACTCATCCTTAAAAATAACTTGAAATTAATAGGAAAAGGTATAGAAACTAGCTTATAATATTGCATATTGAAATGCTGCAAGATTTTCTTCAAATAATTCTTTTGAGAAAACCAAATCTTCCTACTATCTTTTTCTTGGTAAATTTAACATCCCTATAATCTTGTTGTTGGTCCCAAGTCTCTTATTTCAAATTCTTTAGCCAATTGTGCCTTCAACTCTTTAATATGATCTTTGATGGGGCTACTTACCAATAAGTAATTAACATATAATAGCAAGATAATGAAATCATTATCACCAAATCTCTTGTAATAAGTACAAGAATCTTAATTAAGTATGTTATATTGAAGGCTTATGATGAAGGGATCAATTATCTTATATCAGTATCTTGTATTTGAGACCATAAAGAGATTTATTCAACCTACAAATTAAATTCTCTTTTTCTTTTCCTTCAAATCCTTCTGGTTGGAGCATATAGATTTCTTTTTCAAGTTGTTCGTAATCACACTCAATTTTAAAATCTAATTGCTTTAAACGTAAATCATATGTAACATAACCTTCCTTTTGAGCGAATCTTTTCTCCACCAATCTTGTACAATGATGATCCACTTAGTCATACCATCTTGCTTGATCTTTTATATCCATTTGTTACTGGTGGTCTTCCTTCTTTGTGGTAGCAAACAAGATCCTATGTTTTGTTTTTATAGAAGGCTTCAAATTCTTCTTACATTACTATCATCCATAGACAATGGTCTTGGCCTTTTATAGCTTCATGGAAAGTTGATGATTTTCCACTCCCTGTTAGTAAACAATATGTAATATTACCTCCTATAATGTATTCTAATTGCCAAGCTAGTTTTCTTCTTTCCTAAACTTACTATTGAACCTCTAGGGCTAAAGACTCATCTTATTTTTATTCTTCATGATCTAGTGTATCTTTCAAAGAATTTAGATCTTCTTGTTCTTATCTTTCTTCAACTTGAACTACTGTATTCTTTGGTTTCTCCTTTTAAGTGCTATGTTCTTCCTTTGCTTATAAGTTATCTTATTCAAATAATTACCTTATGGATAGTAGGATTCTACATATGATACTCCTTAATTCCACTAGCGTATCCTCAAAAAATGCATTTCCTATATTTTAGATCCAACTTTGACTTTTCTTGGGAGTTATGCATCATATATGTAGAACATCTAAATATATGGAGGAATGAATAATTAACAAGATTAGTGGTCCAGATCCCCATTAGTGTCTTCATCCTAATTTTCATTTATGGAGACCTATTTATCACATAAGAAGTATTTTTTACTACTTTTACCCAAATTGATTTGGATAGATCTATAACCCTTAACATTGTTGTTATTCTTTCTAATAATGTTTTGTTCCCTTGCTATGCTACTCAATTCCACTATTTAATGTATATTAATGTGAATCGCCTCTTAATGGCTTCTTGTTTACAAAATGCATCAAACTTGTTGCTAATTTATTCGCCTCCATTATCTGACCATAGATACTTGATTCTTTCTTAGTTTCAAGTTCTACTTGAGTTTTGAAGTTCTCATAAACTAGAAACATATATACGTTCATTTTGATTAGATACACCTAACATCTTCTATAGTAACTATCGATGAAAGATATAAAGTATTTCAAACCTATTAAGGATGAAGTAAATGCTTGCAAAACATCAAAATGAGTCAGCTCTAGAATAACTTTCCTTCTAGCAATGGAACTACAAAATTTCAATTTATGTTTCTTATTAGTAACACAATTCTTAAAAAAAAAAGGGTAATGATACCTTTTTTAGCTCAAAAAGAAGCTTTTGTTCTATAAGAATCTTCAATCCTCATTATATATATGGCCAAGTCTGAGTTACCACAAGATTATTGATTCTTTTGCCAAACTTGCTGAAGTTAATAGATATTTCTCTTTCTTATAGTGATTCCCTTTTAAGTATATACAAATTAGTAGCTACGTTTTTTTCTTTCATCACTACAAGTGCACCCCTGACTATTTAACTTGGATTTTACACTTGATATCATCAACTTGTCTTAAAGACGCTAAAATTTTTTAAAGCCTTTCATATGTCTTACCTCTTAGATGGTGCGAATCATATTGTCCCACATTTTTATTTAACGATATTATTATCAACAATCTCTAAGGCTTGATCATTAACCATAAATACAATTCTTTCTAAGAGTGGTTTTCAATGGTCAAACCATTCTCTTGGAGAGATCATATGCCAAGTGACTCCCAAGTCCAAAATGCCAAACTTTAGCAAAACTATTTTTTCCTTCTATAGTTGCTCGTTATAAAGGATTTTTCCATCATTCGAGGTACTTGTGACATTAACTTAAAGGGTTATTGCATTCTTCTCTGCATTCTTATCATTCTAACATTCATTCTTAGTATGCCCTTTCTTATCAAAATTCTACCATTTGATATTTTTTCTACTTCTTAATCTAAACCTACCATGATTTTGACTCCAACTAAAATCACTTTCTACTGAACCTCCTATCGTAGTGGATAGAACCTCTTCTTATTACGAATTTCATAATCTATTCTCCTTATTCTTCCACCTCTATTCTTCTTTTAAATAGAAGAGGTAACATTTTTAAAGACTAGATAGTCTGAGAGAATATTAATGGTCAAATTGATGATAAGTTGATCATATGAATTATTTAGGGTTTGAAATAAAAGTTTTGTAGATTTATTTTTAGCTATTTTTGTAGCCTAATAATGACAGCTTAGAAAATAGAGTATTAAAAGTGCTGATTTGATTCATTACTAGAGTGGATTATGGCATTCAAAGAGTATAAAGTCTTCTTTTAAAAAAGATTTTGTTGTGAAGTGAATGACCTTGTACAATTTTATTAGTGTTTCCCAAACATCCTTTTCATTGCTTTTCTTCTCTAAAATTAATAGGATTTCACTAGCTAAACCTAAATGTAGATTGACGATAGCCTTATTATTCATTTTTTTCCATTTATTATCATCCATGGTCTCCACTGGTCTTTCTTTGATGGCCTCCAAACAATCTTTTATTGTTAAGATTGCCTTCATCTGCATCTTCATCTTCCATAATAAGAGGTTATTCTTATTGAACTTCTCTATTTCAAACTTTATTGTCATTTTTTCTAGACGATGCTAATACTTAGTTATGATGTCAATGATAGAAGATTAAGATATAAAGCACCTAAAATGTAACTAATTTGAAAATGAGAAAATAAAGAAAGAAAAGAATTAACATAAGCAAATTTTAATAAAGGAAAGTACATCTTTAGGAGAAACATCTCTTAATCTCTCATATACTCTATTGTCTTTGTTTTTATTTACAAAAGGATACACAAATAGGATAGAAACTAGAATATGTGAAAGCTAAAAACAAGAAAAATAAAGCACACGAAACTATCCTATATAAAACAATTAAATAAAACATACAAAACTATCCTATATAGAACAATTAAAGTCGTGAATTGTGTTTTTACACAATTCCACCACCATACTTTAAAAGTTATAAATAAAAGTTGTCTTACAGCTTTTCGTAGCTGAATTACAACTATGCCAAGCTTTAATAATAGAATTCATAACCAACCTCTAAATTCAAAGCTTTATCGCAAACGGTTAGTCTTTCTTTCTCATTTTCTTCAAATGGCCATATTTCATAAGCTGCAAAATTCAAGGAATTGGTTACAAGAGATTTTTGTTAAAACTAACAATTAAATAATGAAATCGATTCAACCAATTCAACTGCAAAAATATCGAATCCACTAACTTTTTGGTTTGATATATCTTAATAAATAGTGTTTGTTTATTAATTAAAAAGATATTTCCGTAAACTAATCAGTTTTCATAAATTAAAATAAACAGTTGATTTTCATTTAATAGTCTTCTTCTCTAATTAAACTTCAATTTCTTCAACGGTACGGATAGTCTCCTTTTTTAATCATATTTTAAACTATTTAATTTTGTTCAATCTTCACTATATACTAGTTTTATGATGGTTTAATACCTATCGAACTTTTATATCTTAAATATCTTATCTTACCTATTAATTTTTAGTCCAAGTTTTAAAACATATTAGTTAAACCTAAGTTTTAATTGTGAGAATTTTTATTAGTTTTTTAATATGCTCGCGTTTTCATCATCTTCTCTCATATTCTTTTTAAATTTTTTCTCTATTTTCATAAATTTTATTCCTTTCACATAAATTCTCTTCCATTTGAACTTTTTACATACCAAGTGAGATCAAAGTAAACATAGTCCCTGATAGAGATAACTAAATGGCAACCTCATAACCGAGATTAAAACCCTTTAGTAGATTAAAGGCTTAAAATGCTAGCATTGGATGTTGATAATAACAAATTTTCTTTTTCAAAACTTAATAAAGAATATATTGAACTAGGAAACTAAAGGTTTAATATAAAACGAATAGCCAACAACAAAAATAAAATACATAAACCTCCCCTATAGTTGAAAACACTTCAGAAAAATTCTCTAATTTTAAAAATATTTTCTAGTTTTCAGTTTTTTAGAAAACTCTTTTCTTGGACTTGGGTTCAAAAATAATGACAAAAATTGCAGTAAAAATATTTGATGTAGGCTAATCAAATGTGACTAATATGGTAACATAATTTTTAAACCCAAGCTGAAATAATAAAACTTAAATAAATAATTTAAAATAATTATAATAAATTATTAATTTGAGTCAAATTTAATTATTTCGAATTAAGTTTAAGAGTTGTATTGAATAAGCAGTATTTGATTAGTAAAAAGTGTGAGGATTATAGCGCAAGTATTATATTGTTACTTTTTAACTAAGTTCTTAAAAAAATTTGCAAAACTAAAAAGTAGGAGTTTTTTCAAGAATTTTAATAAAAGGATGTCTAAAGTTTTTTAAACTGTAAGGGGACGTTTATATCTTTTTAGCTCAGCTTCAGCTAGCATAAAAGAGCATATATTGGACTTACTAACTCCGCTGGAGCAAAAAGCTCAACAAAAAGATATATTTTTTAAATATTATTTACTTACTTTAAGAAAGATACTATTAATCTTAATACAGTTTTGTCAACTATGTTTAATAAAGATAGCATTTATGAAATTAAAATTTTATTAAATAATATTATGTTTGAAACCATAATTAGTATTGTTCTTAGGTTACTCTTAATTTAAGTTATATTAACACAAGACACTTGATGGAGCGATGAAATTTAGGGATATTAAATTATAAAGTTTCAATATTTTTTTAAAATTTTTCATTCAATATTTAATATTTTAAAGTATTATTAAACTTTTAAAATAAGAAAATTTAATTCAAAGATTTGTCTCCATTTAAATTTTATTGATATAATTGACAATTCAATGTAATTAAGACTTATATTTGGGGAGTTGATGTAATATCTTCATCCCCTCATGACCAAACAAGTGATTGCACCAATGTTCTTGTCAAAAAACAATGCTAATAAAGGTGAAGAGCCACGTATTTTCGTCAAATGTCAAATTTTTACATTGCTCATTTAGCCGCAACAGCTAAATATCGACAAAGATATCTTTTTGAATTTTGATCATTTAATAAAAGCTTTTACAAAATTAGACAATAAAGTAAAAAATTGTTTTTGTGATTAATTATCCTTAAAGATTGTACAAGTTATAAAGGAAATTATGTTTTCATAAATTAAAATATTAAGTTATTTAAACAAATAATTAGATTTTATTAGAAAGTAAGTTTATTAAATTAGCTTGTATAAGGATTTTGAAGATAATGTTACTTCTGTATTCATTAAAGTGAAATAACTATTTAATTAATCTTTAAATTTATGATTGTCAAATGAATAGTTAATGTTATTAAGGTTATTTCAATGAATAGTATATGCATATGTTATCAATGAAGAGATAACGAATTAAAAAGTCTCAAAATTTTTTATTTTTTTGGTTGCTTTGATGTTCTTTATTATTATCAATTTTGAAATTCTTTGATCAAAGTAATTAAAAGTTGAAAACTGTTATTTTCAAGTATTAGTTAAAAGTTAAATATTTATTTATAAGAAACAAGATGATTACATTTTATATACATAGAATAAATAATAATTTCAGTAAAATTTGATTACCAAGGAACCAAATTCAAAAGATGCTCCTTTTCTGTCTTGGTTCTCTTACTAGACTTTATGGTTCGGTATCACAACTAAATTTGCTAGATGTAGTAATAATCCTCTTTGATCAATTATGATCATCCCCAAAATGCTTTCTTTTCTCATTTTCAGGTAAACATAATTCCAACAATATGATTAGCAATAATAAAATTTGTCTAAATTCTATACACCTAACTCATATTTATTAAGTCCTCATTCATAGTACGGTAGCATAGATCTTCTCGATTTATATATATAGCATCCTAATCCATAATCTGCTGTACAAAAGATTAAATCAAACTTTGGTAATTGACTATGAAATAGGTTAGTGTAATCTTTTTTTTCTTTCTTGTGAAGAATTTCGCAACAAGAGAATAAACTAGAGGTGGCAATGGACAAAAACTAGTGTAATCGACTAGGTTATGGAAACCAATCTACTATAAGTTTACGTTAGGAAATTCTTAATAAGAAATGACAAACTATGGACAGTGAAAGCAACTCAAATGATAAAGGGGAAGCGAACTCTTAGTTACCTTCATATCTGCTGCCTGTCGTTTTACCAGCAAAAACTTTAAGAAACAACGACAAAAGGAAAAATGGAGAGTTGGATTTTCTTTTTTGGCACTTGACTTGGACAACTCATTTACTCGATAATCTACATTTTTTGCTTATAGAATACATTGAAACAAATGAAATCATCTTATATTATTAGAAGTTTTGATTCTGAATCACTTTGCTAATGCAATTTCTTTTATTGGAGCTGCAGTCTCCAATTTCTCATCCCATTGTCTGTTTGCTATGTATGTTTAACTGTGTCAGAAACAGTTTGACTAAAAAACAAATGTCTCTTTACCATTATATTCATGGCTATGAGTGGACGATCCTCTTGGGCATCGCTTGTTGGCTACTCTGGACATGGCGTAATCAGACGGTGTTCAACGACAATTTTATTTGGCCTATCTCACCCACTTCTTGTCTTTTGTCTTATGCAGGGCTTATCCGTCAGGAAAAAGATTGGAGGCACCCCCCAATTTCCAGCTCTCGACCTCGCACTCAGCACTGTCTCAATTGGCGCCCGCCAGCCCAGGGGTGGGTGAAACTCAACACCGATGGCATCAGTAAACCAGCGTCACTGACCGCTTCCGCCGGTGGACTACTACGAGATGATACAAGTCAATGGCTCGGCGAGTTCACTCACAACATTGGGTGGTGCTCCCCGCTGTCTACAGAATTTTGGGGGATGTTTACTGGGCTCACACTCGCTTGGAATCTGGGATTTCGCCGGATTGAATTGGAGGTAGATTTCACTATGGCACTACAATGCATCTCCTCAGATGCTACCAGAGCCACTGCCCTCAATCTCATCGTTCAAGGTAACCATCAGCTGCTCAACCGGAACTGGACAGTTACTCATCGACACATCTATCGCGAGTGCAACCGATACGCAGACTGGCTCGCGAATCACGCTACCACGGTTGACCTTGGTGTGACATACCTCACCGCACCACCCATTGGGTGCCATTTTCTCCTTATTACGGATACCTCGGGACCTAGCTCCCCTAGTCTTATGTTGTAACTTGTTCTCTTTTTTCCTTAAAAAAAAAAGCTCAGGAAATGGGTTTATTAGATTGTAGCAATAGGCAATCTAGTTGTCTCTGTCAGAGTTGATAAGATAACTAAGAAAAACTCCTGTTATGAAACTGAAAGATGAAATGATGTGAGGAACTGATACTTTGTTTAATTATACACGGTGGGTAACAAAATGATGCTTCATTCCTGCATTGTTTGGGTATGCCACAGCTGATGATTTTATTCAACCCCATCACTCAGACCGAATATATGAAGCTTACATGGTACATTTTTTCTTCCTGTTGGTTATTAAATCTTAAATACTAGTTCTTAAATTGAGATTTACCATTTAACTAACTTGGTCATTTTTTTGAAGATGCTTACCAAAAATCTTATATTATTAATGGTCTTCTGAAATTATTTTTTGGATTGTTTGTGGGTGCGGTAGGGTGGTTGGTGTTAGGAGCTTTGATTCCGTGATTTTACGGTTCAACTTAAATGTGAATTTTAGATCTTATTTTCATTGGTGCAATATGCAAAAACCTGGCAAGTACTGATTGTCTTACCTTTAGGATAATTGGTGCAATTTTCAAAAACCTGGCTATAGTTATGAATCTTTGATTTCAGGTAAAACAATGACTCTTATATCATCTATATTAATTTTCAGTGCCAATTTCCACCTAATCTTTTTAGAACTTACCATTTCTTTATTCCCCTATGTCAATCATAACAAGTAGCAGTATAGATTCCTTGAAACAAGTCCGTCCAAAAAGGCCAATGAGTCTGAGGGAGGTGAATTATCATCTTTATTTTCTTCTTGAATGTCTGGCCTACATTTAAGATCAGAAGTTACAATCACATGTCTTTATTAACATAGATGTCTGAAAGTAGAGAAGTATGATTGGAATCTAGCAAATGGAATGAGTTTTCTTGCCTTTGGGAATGCATGCACAGTGCGTTAATACAAGAGATACAGATTAATTAACTAATGATAACTGGATTTATCAATACAAAATGATGTTAACAATATGTTTGACTTGACGAATCGTCAAATGGAATCCATAGTTTATGTGTAAGTTCTATTGTAATAAGCTTCACGTTGATATGTGTATGGGGTTGCTATTAATCAGATATTTATCTTTGTTCAGGTACCTTATGATCTTCCTTCTAAACTTGATTCTGAAGATGAGGTATTATTTTCTTTTCTGGTTGTGAAAATATAGTGTGTCAACAGATCTAGCTGCAGGATTGTACTTGGTAGTTTAGGTAAACATACCTAACTTACCATCTTCATCTAAGATGATTGACTTTGAATTATCCAATGGCTACCTACATGGACCACATGTTCCCCCAATAATGGATGATGATCAGTGTGTTGAATAACAACTAGATGACTTAGCAGGTTTTCTGTTCAATGTAGGGAGGAAGAGAGGGTAAGTCATTTATGCTAATTGTACGAAAAGATGTTTACTTTCTTGAGACTCAACTCGCTATTTGCATTTTAAATTGTATTTTGAAGATATTGTAAATTGTGGATGCTAGTATACAAGGTAATGGATTAACTATCCTACACTCAAATGCGAGCTCCAATGTTAGATTACAAAGTGACGTTGAACCAAAAAGCAATGAAAGAATTCCAGAACAGATCATTGAGGCATAAAAACCTTGATGTCCATTACTTAATCCTAGAGGTGAGCTTATGGCACTTGATTGTGCAAGATCCTGTTTTCATTAGTATGTAACCTTATCAATTGCTATCATGGTAGCAACAAAAATGTAGAATTAGGCTTCTGTTGCTTTTGGAAGTTCTAAGTTAGAATTGCTATTCTTTTATGTATTTTTATTGATAAAAATGCATAAATCTTGATCTATGACTCCTCCAACTCTATTAATTTTGTCAGGACAACCTCTAAGAGAATGATATTAACCAAGGCACTCTTGTTATATTTAGCTAGGATTCTATAATCTCAAATGATAGACTTTATAAGAATTTTGGTATATTTGGAGAGATTATGGAGACAAGGTTGTTCATTGAAAATAAACTGAACTAAAATATTTCAAGAGTAAACTGTGAAACTATGTTGTCCTTGTTTATGCAAAGTCGTGAAGCTCCAAACACAAATGGTTACAAGTTAATTGAATTTTATGATAAAAGAGTTGCAGAGGTTGTTTGTTTATCTTCTTGATGGAGGTGCTCGTGTATTAGAATTGTTTAGCTCATGAATCCAAAGATCCTTTTTGGTGATTATATTTGTAAACTGTAATTTATTCTTAAAACTAACTAATGTTGATTTGTTTTCAAGAATGCTACTTTCAAGATTGTGACCTATGCAAACTTATTTATATACAACCTGGTTCTTGTTCCACTCCATCATAAGTTTCTCACGACTTTATTTACATTATGACTTCATTTACATTTTCTCTTTTGCTAATATTTTCCCCTACAATGTCATCCCAAAAAAAAAGTTAGAAGTTCAATGTTAGCTTTTTTATCCATACCATTGTTAGAAGTTTTGAAAAACCGAAGGGGTTACCAGTTTTACAAACTTTCCAATCTTACCATGGACATCTCTAGCACACAAAAAACAGTCAAAAACAAAATAATAAAAAGCAACAGAATTTTGATAACGCAGTTGGACATACATTGCCTACTTCTATGGGGCTCTTACCCAGCTTAATACTTTCATCGAAGTATAATAGATTTACTCAAGGCTTTGCTGAGCTGACAGCACTCAACCCTTGACACTATCTCTCAACCTCACTTCTTGTGAAAGAATTTCACATTTAATAGCAGGACCGCCTCGTACTAACCTCAACAGAGGATTTTCTCAATCAATCTTTTAACGAAAGAACAATGAACAAATAATTCAAGTGATTAAAATAATAAAGAATCAAACCTAAATACATTTGAGATAGAAAATAACAACTTCCCGATAAGTTCTGTTTCTCTGAAATGGATCTAAAATTGGCAAAATCATGCAATACTCTGAACTACTTTACGGCTGCACCAAGAGCATATTCAGTGTGACAGATCATTCAATTAAACCTCCATCAAAATCACCCAAGAAAAATAAACTAGAAGTATATCGATCACGCACCCAACAATCGACCAATGCACTTCCGTGAACCAACAATGCACGCTCATGCACTGTGACACAGCTCCCACTTAATTCACATAAATCATAATAGAGACATACACGATACTGGCCATGAAGAGCCACTCTTCAACCAATAAAAAATCACCCACACACTTGCAGCTGTTCAGGAATTTTGATCAATACATATTCACACCAAAACGTCCAGCCATACTTCCAAACTTCACACAAATATAATATATCACTTCCCCTCTTAAGATAGATTTCAATCCAAGATAGGATCCTTTTTCAACTAGAAGATTATCCATATAGCTTTTGAGCCTAAGTCATTATCCAATTAATATCTTATATGTCTAATTATTAAATAATGTCAAAACTAATTACTTAGATATGTAACATATATCCTAACAATCCCGCAATCCCCAACCT
>JANIJH010000003.1:43081991-43100995 GCA_024520975.1 Erythroxylum areolatum
AACGTAAGACAATAGAGAAGATTCTTCTAGAATAAAGTGTTATGTCAGAATATTCAAGGGTATTTTTGGCAAGACACATACATGTAAATGACATAAGGCATAAATGGAAGGGGAAAATTGGAAGAAGTGTTGTCTGGCCTATAAATGAAAGGTAGAAGAAGAGAATAAAGGAGGAGAAGGGAAGAGAAAGAGAGCATGTCATGAAAAAGAGAGAGAAATACAAAGAGAAGAATAGAATGAGAGAGAGAAGAGAAACCAAACTAGGGTTTCAATTTCCTTAGCCTATAAGAAAGATTTTGAGGTTATTCAAGAAAAGAAAAAGGTAGAGAAAGAGAAGAGCTTCCATTTGAGCTAAGGATCTCTTCATTTGGTGAAGAATCCAAGGGATCGAAGAGACCTATTTCTGTTAGATTAGCTCATAGAGTATACATTAATGATACAATAGGAAAGAGCCTTAGAGACCTCAAGTTGTTTTCAAATAGAAGAGACATTCATTAGAACTCATTTTGAGCAAGCCTATAAGCAAAGAAATCAGGTGGGTTTCATGTTTATAATAGAAGTAATGAGCCCTAAATGTTTTCTAACAAATCAAAAGGGTAAAATGATTTCAAATTGCTTCAAAATTGTTGCATCTATTGTTTTAAAATGATCTGAGGAAATCTTTACATGTTCGATATATGCATTTGTTGATGAACTTCAACATAAAGATAGAAATGCATTGAAATATTTTACGTCATGCCTTGAGAAAAATGTCATGGAATTTTGTATATTCGAAAAAAGAAAAAGTATGAGCATTTGATAAAATGATTTGAGCATGATTATGTGCTTCTTTCTGGGTGAGAGTGGAACCATTCTGTTCGTCACGTGCACGTTGACAAGAGCCTTCACCCGGCTGCTCGCTTGTGGCATATGAGCTCCGAAATGGACTCATTCTGTTCATGGTGTAAACTTCGGTTTCATCATTCTGTTTCCATGGAATCTTCGAGCCATTTGAGTGTGCATTGCATCTTTGAATTGCCAAGAATGTTGCATAATGGAGTGTTATGCTTTGATGGTTACATGTATATGTTATGTTATGTAATGATGTTTCTTTTACTATGAATTTTTGAGAAACATCTATTTTGTTTAAACTCAATGAAAGCGTTTTGAAATGACATGGAAGAATTTATTTTCAAAAGTTTTGCTTATCTTTCTTCTATTATAAACTATTCCCACGAGCTTTCGAGCTCACCTCCCTCTCTGTCCCCTCTTCAGGTGATAGTTAAGAATATCGAGAGATCAAGAGAATAAGGATGTTACTTCAAAATTTTGCATATCTTGGAATTTAAGTTATCTTTGTGAAAATACAAGAATTTGTAGTTCATGTAACTTTTGTAGTTTGAGATTTTCAAATTATGTTGTAATGAGGCTTGAAAAGCCATTATAGTTTTGTAAAACCCTTTTGTTTTGAGGGTATTGAAATGTAAATGATGGAAATTGTTGTATGAAACCTATCAAAGAGTATGATGAAGTAAAGATATGAGAGTCTTATGACTTTTCGACAAGAGTTGGACTCCAAATTTAAAGCTAGGGTCCAACATTAAGATAATAAGTTTGTTTCGATATTTGATGGTCGTGGGCACGTCACCCTTGTGGGATGATGCCTAATAAGAGTTTTTGGAAATAACCCTACAGTAAAGATACGCTCAAGTCTTCGGATATTCGCAAGAGGTTGGGTTCCAGAATCGGGCCTTAACATCGAATGCTGCAGGATCAAACACAAAAAATAAACTACTGACTTGGTGAAAAAAATAAGACTACAATAAAAAAGTTATCCTTAACCTTTTCCTTCTTCCATATGATGAAATGTTTGTCCATTAGTGAGAAACCATATGCTTTACTTATATAGTAGAATTCCGAGCCTAGAATATGAATTTAATTTAGAAAGTTACATGCATACAAATTTTTAGTACAATTAAATTCTTAGTGAGTGATGCTTCTCAAGTGGAGGTTGAAAGGATGAGAGCAAAGGCTCAAGATAGGGTTATGAATAAACTAGCGTCATTAAGGCACAAATAAGAAGAGAAGCGAGTAGCGGTAGAAGTAAAGAGAGATCGATATGACGCAAAAGCGAAGCAACAAGCAAACTATATCTGCAAAACTCGTCACATGCCTTATTCATTTTCCTGTTATGATTAGTGCTCATAAAAAGACCCTAAGCAACCTAAAAAGTGAGGAAGCTTTTATTATTTCACTCGTTGTCAGATTTACATCAACCCTGCTTTTATTTCATGATGTACTATTTATGTATATCAAATATGTTTTTAGAATTTATAAAGACTGACCTTAATGTAGAAGCGGTTGATCGATTCTCTGCTTGCCAATCCACGTTTCACGGTTGGCTACTAGAGTCACCATTAATCCCTGCCCCAAACTCTAAGCCTTAATGGTGTGTTTCACGTGAGGAAGAATGAAGAGAGTTTTTCTCTGTGATTGTAATCAATGTTATATTTTCCACTCCCTTAATTCTCCTTTTATATGAGAATAAACATAACTGATGAAAGTTATATATATAACTGTTCATATTGTATAACTGCCAACAACTCCCACTTGGCCACATAAGCCATAAGTTGCATCTTCTCTCTAAAATTTCCTGTGTCATACTGAGAATGGGGTGTGTGACCATTAAAGAACCAGTATTGTTATATTAAGTCACCATCTAACTAATATAACACTTTTACATAGTCATGATACCCCAAATCATCCAAAATATCACCAAACACATACATTGTCCCTTTATGCTCATAGATATATCATATGATTATACACTAAATATAATCGCCCAGACTAATATGGTGATGAAGGAAAAAATTCTTCCTTAGACACTCATAATAACCCATCTTAGCTTAACTGCTTTCCTAATGTCCTTCATTGGATTGTATACAACTTAGCCCTTGAAAAAACACACTAAAGTAGCAATAATAATCCTTAACTTCATATCATAGTTCTAAGTTGAAGGGTTTCATTTAACTGTCACTTCACAAGAAGATCGTTATATAGTACACACAGTATGAAATGTGTGTCATAGCATAGCTCCCACTAAGTTGGACATGTCACTCTGTATGCCATGCAAATCATAAATCTAGCATTACTTAAAAGCTAATTCGAGCCATTAGATTAACATACCTAATGCTAATCTTGAAACTCGAGATTTGGCTTTAAGACTTCAATGTGAAATCTGAATCTTTCACATCTGACTCATCAGACTCTCATCTTAGACTTATGAGGGTGACTATTCAAATATAAAAACTTATCATGCATGTTACATAAGTATGAAGATAACACAATATTACATACACTCAATATTAATATTGTGAAGTCTCGTCCTACCCGCTACTCAAATGTTAGGGTGATTACCTGTATGGCGAGGTCAATTAGAAGCCTGATGTGTGGTGACATTACAATGTGCCTTATCATGTAATTACATACCAATGAACATTTAAGAAATAAACTTTTATTAAAAAAAACTTGTTACAATTAAAAACATGTCCATTATATAACAAGATATAACTTTAAAAAATACTAAACCCTACGCAAACCTAAACTCAACACGTGGGCCTTAAACTAATCTCGAGGAATAGGTTTAGTTAAGGGATCAGCTACCATCTTGTTCGTACATATATACTTTATGACAACCTCCTTATGTTTTATGGCATCTCTTACAAAATGATAACGCCTTTTAATGTGCTTAGATTTTCTATAAAACTTCAAATTTTAGGAAACTGTATGGTTGTAGTATTCTCACATAACAATTCAACAGGATCGTTAACTCTGGGAATAAGATTAATATCTTAAAGAAAACTTCTTAACCATATTGCCTCCTGAGTGGCAAGACAACAAGCAACGTATTCTGCTTCCATTGTTGATAATGCTATACAGTCTTGCTTCTTGCTACACCAAGATATGGCTACCCCTCCTAAGGTGAAGACATATCCTAAGGTTGACCTAGACTTATCTGAGTCACCACCCCAATCCGCATCCAAATATCCCCTTAACCTTAAATCCCTGCCTTGATAACAAAGGACCAGGTCTAAAGTACCACGAAGGTAGCGAAAAATCCTTTTGATTGCTTGCCAATGAGCAGGTCTTGGGTTGCCTTAGTAATGACTTACCAAACTAACCGTAAAGCAAATTTCTGACTGTGTACACAACATAGCATACATTAAGCTTTCTACGACATTAACATAGGGAACATTACTCATTTTTTCTTTTTTCCTTATCTGTTTTAGGAAATTGATAAAGACCCAAGGTAAGACCCCTTTTAACTGGAATATCAACAGGTTTGGAATAATGCATTCAAAAACGTTCCAAGATTTTATTAATATACGCTTCCTGAATTAAACCAAGAAGTTTCTTGGGATGATTTCTAGTTATTTCCACACCTAGGACATACCTAACTTCACCCATTTCCTTCATATCAAAGATAGAGGACAACCACTCTTTAGTGGTTCTGAGCATCTCCATATTATTGCAGGTTAGTAATTTGTCATCAACCTACAAAGTGAGAAACAAAATTCCACTTATTGTTCTTTTGACATACACACAATGGTCGTCTGAAACCATGACTAAGCCAAAAGAAGTAATGGCTTCATGGAATCTGAAATATCACGATCTGGAAGAGTGTTTGAGACCATATGTGGATCTTTTAAGATGACACACTTTGTCTTCTTGACCTTTTGATACGAAACCAATAGGTTGATTTATATAAATCTCTTTCTCAAGGTTACTATAGAGGAAAGCAGTCTTTAGATCCATTTGAAACAACTCCAGTTCCAAATGGGCAACCAGAGCCAGAAGTAAGTGAATAGAGGCAAATCTCACCACAGGAGAAAATGTTTCTTTATAGTCTATATCCTCTTTTTGGGTATAGCTTTTCACTACGAAACGGGCCTTAAACTTGTCGATCGTTCTATCAGCCTAACATTTTATCTTGAAAACCCACTTATTTTCAATTAACTTTTGTTAGAGCGGAAGGTCAAATAGTTCCGAAACTATATTTCTTATCATTGAGTCAATTTCATCCCTCATGTCATCCATCCTCTCTGTGTGATTAAGTGAATCAATAGTCTCTTGAAAAGAGGTTGGTTCTTCTATTTCCAAAGGAGTACAAAGGAATATTTCCTCTTTGATTTAAAAATATTGTCAAGGAATTCTTCCATGCTCACTTCTTTGGAGTCTAGGGCCTACATTTGTCTGTCCTAATTCAGAATCTGTCCCCTAGCTCTTGGAGATGTGGGGTCCTAGTTATGTTGAGAACCACTCCCACTATCCCCTTGAGATGTGAGATTTTGAACATGTAGACTATCCATATGTTCTTGGTTTAGAGATTGAAGACGAATCTCATTCTCGATTTGGTTCTCTTGGGTAAGAAAAGTCTCAGTGACTTGGCGAGTAACTAAATTCTCCACCTCACCCAGAGTATCCTGTTGTAACACATACAAATCTAGGTCCTTTTTTATTTCACTTATACTTGGGAACTCATCCTCAAGAAACTTCACACTGCGAGAAACAACTTCCATCATGCCATCATTCTGGTGCTCACCTTTAGAATGCTCGGGTTATCTTATAAACACCATTTTAGTGGCTCTTGGACCAAGTTTCCCATGTTTGTGAGTTGGGTTGTGTACATAACTAGCTGAACCCTATGGGCACAAATGATCTAAAAAGGGCTTTCTTTCATTTCATAACTCATATGAGATAGCGAGTACACTTTTACTTGGCACACAGTTAAGAATATAAGTTGTCGTAAGCAACGCATCTCTCCAAAAACTAATTAGAAGACGAGCATGTGCCATCATTGACCTGACCATGTCAAGCAATGTTCGATTCCTAGACTTCACAATACCATTTTATTGTGGAGTTCAAGGAATCATTAGTTGTCGTATTATACCTTTTTTCTCACAAAATTCTTTGAACATATTAGGGACAGTTTGGATTTTTCAAATATGTTATAAAGGGATAACAGAGTAACTTGAGCAATATTCACAATCCTAGATTTGATCAAAGTTTTCACCTTATTGTTCAAGGCCTTACTGGCAAACCCATCAATGTACATTGCCTCATCAATCAAACCAGCACTAACCTAAGTCTCGATGTTGTTGATATACCACTGAAAGTCCTGACCTTTCGAACTACTATAAATGCTCTTTAGCTCTTTGATGGACTTGCATTAAACAACTACATCCAACAATTGGTTTTCTAGCACAACAAAAAGAAGAACTACAAGAACATAAGCAAAAGAGAGAAGAATTAAGTCCAATCAAGCATCATCAGTAAAGGCAGAAAGCAAAATCAAAGAAAAGAGGAGTATCAACTTGGCTTAAGTGAGAGGAAAGCCAAGACCCTTAGATTTTATTAAAACATAATGGAATTAGTCATGAAACAAAATAAGAACACTGTTAATAGAGGAGGTGATGTGATGCCCAAATAATGGTGTTTTATACCAATTCATCAAATCCTTATAATTTCTATTGGTTCTATTAGTTGCTTTCTCTTTGAGAAACAGATTCTTTATTTTAATTATAATATTTTTATCATATTTTATTAAATCTTATTCACATACTTGTATAAATTTTAAATAAATATATAAATAAAATTTGACATAAGATAAATTTTGAAAATGAGAATTTCATATGCTCTAAGCCTACCAAGCTAAATTGATTGATGTGTCTCTCTCGTTTATGTCAACCGGCCATTGGCCTTGGCTGCAACACTTGTGTTACGGTGGATTATTGCTAAATCCCAGAAGCCTCTGCGAAACCAATATGAGGAATGTTTTTTCAACGCAGCCCTCCAGTGTTGCCCACAGCCTCCTGCTCGTGCCTTTCAAGAGCCACCAAATTGTCTACCTCCACAAACTGCTCATGGCTCCACAAGCAATCTTCTTGTGTCTCTCTTCTCAGGAAGTGCACTTCGTTGATCCTTCTGAAGCAAGTCCAAGCCCACATCTTCCGACTCGGCCTTCACCAAGACCACAACGCTGTCGGCAAGTTCCTCGTGTGTTTCACTGTACCATCTTGCGGGGACGTGTATTACGCGGAGAAAATATTTAACTACGTACCTAACCCGTCTTTGCTTATGTACAACGTTATGATTAAAGCGTTTGCAAAGAAAGGTAACTTTAGAAGATCTCTGTTTCTGTTTACTAAGTTGAGGGAAGGAGGGTTGTGGCCTGATAATTTCACTTACCCGTTTGTTCTTAAGGCTGTTGGCTGCTTAGGTAAAGCTTTAGTGGGGGAAATGGTTCATGGGTTTGCGGTGAAATCTGGAGCTGAGTTTGGCATGTTTGTGTGCAACTCGCTCATGGACATGTATCGTCAACTGGGTCGAATTGATACGATGAAGAAACTGTTCGATGAAATGCCTGACAGAGATATTGTTTCCTGGAACGTACTAATTTCTGGGTATGTTAAGAGTATGAGATTTAAGGATGCGATCAGTGTTTTTTGCCGCATGCGAAATGATACTAATTTAATGCCTGATGAGGCTACAGTGGTTAGCACACTTTCTGCTTGTGCTGCAGTGGAAGATTTGGAACTTGGAAAGGAGATTCATTGCTATCTAAGACATAAAGTTGGATTGACCTCTATTATTGGCAATGCCTTGCTGGACATGTACTGTAAATGTGGTTGCTTGACTATAGCTAGGGAGGTTTTTGAAGGGTTGCCTTACAAGAATGTCATTTGTTGGACTACTATTGTGTCCGGCTATGTAAAATATGGGAAGTTGAAGGAGGCTAGAGAGTTGTTTGACAGGAGTCCTGTGAGAGATGTTGTTCTCTGGACTGCCATGATAAATGGCTATGTACAATTCAAGCGGTTTGATGAGGCAGTGGAACTTTTTAGAGAAATGCAAATCAAAAAGGTTAAACCAGATAAATTCGTGGTAGTCACGCTACTTACAGGTTGTGCACAGGTGGGAGCCTTAGAGCAAGGGAAGTGGATTCATGGATATATAGACGAAAACAGAATTCCTCTGGATCTTTTTGTGGGTACTGCTCTTATAGAAATGTATGCCAAGTGTGGGTACGTAGAAAAGGCTTTAGAAATCTTCAGTGGCTTGAGAGAGAAGGATAGTCCCTCGTGGACTTCAATAATCTGTGGGCTCGCCATGAATGGGAAGACAGGCGAGGCTCTGAGACTGTTTTCCGAAATGAAGCAGGATGGGTTTCAACCTGATGACATTACGTTTATTGGTGTTTTAAGCGCGTGCAGTCATGGTGGACTAGTCAATCAAGGCCGTGAGGTCTTTAAATCCATGAAAAATACGTACCATATGGAGCCAAAATTAGAACACTATGGTTGCTTCATTGACCTACTAAGTCGAGCTGGAAAGTTGGGTGAAGCAGAGGAGTTGATAAAGGAGCTACCAGATGGAGAAAATGATGCCATAGTTCCAATTTATGGCTCGTTACTTAGTGCTTGTAGAATCTATGGGAATCTAGAGATGGGTGAGAGGTTGGCTAAGCGTTTGTTGATGATAAAATCAGGGGACTCTAGCATTCACACACTCCTCTCCAACATCTATGCATTTTCAGACAAATGGGAAGACGTGACGCAAGTGAGAAGGAACATGAAAAGTCTTGGAGTTAGAAAGATGCCTGGTTGTAGCTCTATTGAAATTGATGGTATTGTACATGAGTTTGTTGTCGGGGATGCGTGTCACGCAGAAATAGCCGATATATATTACATGTTGGATAGAGTGAGTAAACCATTGGTGGATTTGGTAGAGAATGAAACAGAGAGCAATGGTGTATTTGCGAAATATTCCTGACCAAATTCTTTTGGAATTGCGCGGTATTAGAATAACCTTTCACCCCATGTATATTCTTTGAGCACTTACTCTTTTTCTTCTTCATCTGTTAGCATCCTTTCTTATTCACTACCTTATGCCCGTGCCCCTCGATAAGCACCCAAATTTCTCTTTTATCGTAGGGTTAAGTATTACACTTTTTAAGGTCTGATTTTCTAACCACAAATGCAGCTTACTTAAAATAGATGTACTTCAAACATCTAAATGTAACTAAAGCATCATGCAGACACATGTATAACAAAATCTGTACCACCTACTATTATAAATTTCTTGTAACAGTCTTATTACTTTAATATAAATTATTCAAGTTTACTTAAAGAATTGCATGCAAAGATATACCATTTGCTAATTTAATTAAGTGTAAATATGTGCAAATAACTTTTGATACTATTATCTTTTATAATTGAAAGCATTCTTTACCAATTTAGAAGCAGAATTATTATCAGTCATGATTTTTATTGGTTCAACTTGATTTAAATTGAGCTCCAACTATAACTGATTCACATTTAAAAAGAGATTATGGATTGTCTCTTTGAAAACAAGAGATTGCATTATTTTTCAAGAAGAAAACAAATCTAATAATACTTTTTTATAATAAAGATCTCTCCCAAAATTGCTATAATTAAAACTCACTAAATTATTTTTTTGTAAAATGAGTAAAATATATTATAGTTAATTGTACTTTTGAGATATTGAAAAATTCTCTTGGTTGAACTTCATAAGGCATTTCCATAAATTGACTAACAAGTTCAACTGCAAATAAAATAGGTAATTTTGTGCAAGTCAAATACATCAAGCTTCCACAAGACTTATAAATAATGATAGATTTACACTCTCTTTTGTATAAAACTTGGAAAACTTTATCCTTCACTCTATAAGAGTATTAGCCGACTATCTAACATATTAAACTTCTCTCTGATTCACCTTTGATATCTTTTTCAATCTTGTGCACCATTTGTCTCCAATAAAAGATAAACAAGTTTCTACATGTCAATCACTTATATGGCTTGGATTTTCTCAATCATGAAATTAATCTACCTTTCATTCTTATTATCATCTTGAAAATTTAAATGCATAATGTCTTTAAGTAGACAAAAACAACTGACGATTGTCACAAAATTTACCAAGTTTTTGATATCCTCGAAGTCCCATGATTGTTAGTGAAGATGTAGGGATGATGGGGTAAGGTTGGTAAAGAAGAATCATTTCTTTTTTCTTTCATAACCTCCTGTTTTCTTCATCATTAAAATATGTAAGAAAATCGTAAGATCTTTATAGATAATTTTTACCATACAAATTTCGTATTATTTTTTTGTTGTTTGCAAAACTAAAGAGAAAAAAAGAAGGAACTTCTTATATTCATAATCATAGGATCCTTTTTTGATACTTAATTTTGTCCTAGACAATTTTTAATAGTATTATTTTATTGTTTGCAAAATTGAAGACAAAAAAGAAAAAAAGAGAAGAGATTTTTACTTGTTGATTCTATATTCATCATTGGTATAAAGTTGATTTTATCACATGTTAATTTTAATTGTTTTAGTTATGTGATTCAACTTTTGATTTAAAGCTTGGCGTAATCAAATTACATGTATTTTTTTTAAGTAACTTGATTTCTAGGGAATATTTTTTATTTTTAAAATTTTAGGTTAACTTATGAATATAATTGAAAGTTGAGTTAAGAATTCATATTAAGGAAACTTTAAACTAAAAAGATAAAAATAAATAAAAAAGAGCTAGTATGTTTTAGCTTTCATTAAACCAAGCAAACCATTTACTTAGTATGTTTCTTTTATCTTAGTCTCTCTTTTTTTCAAAATAATATAATCATCAAATAGGCCTTAGATATCGATCTGAAGACATCACATTAGACATTTTGTTTTTGAGATTTAGAAAAAAAAACAAAATCTTGAGCATTCAACTACATATATATTTTTAACTCTTCAAAACATTTTAATTCATTCCCAAATAAATCATATAGGATGTATGAGAAAATTTTTTAACATATGAGATTTGAGAGGCTAGAGAGAATACTTGAATGAATGAGTATATTGCATAAGTTTTAGTTCATTAGCATGAGTAGTAGATGGAGATTTTAAGTTATATGATTATGCAATTACTTCAATAATAATATGCAATTACTTTAATAATAACAACAACAATAATAACAACATTTCAATATGAATCCTATTGAGATGCTAGGTATGGAGAGGTTTAAAAGTAAGAAACCTTACCCTTAGTTGGTAATGAGGTTGTTTCTAAAAGTCTCAATGAGAAAAAAAGGTTTTTGAAAAAATGATTAGAAGAAAAAAATTTCCACATACATAACAAAATATATGCATAAATAATAGATTCAAAATAAAAATGAAAATAAAAATAAAAATAATGATAAAGTAAGTAAATAAATAAACAGAAAAGAAATAAAATAGATAATTAAATAAAATAAATAAGTAATTGAAAAAATAAAAGACAAAATAAATAAATAAAATAACTAAAGGAGCAAGTGCTACAAATAAAAGTATTTAGGTTAATTAAAATACATAATAATTAAAGGAATTGAAGGAAAAGTTTCAAGGTTGTGCAATTATTTCAATAAGATAAATTGCTTAAGGTGCATATTGTGATGGTTTTTCTACATCTTGAGCAAGATTTATAAATGTTTCCTCTTGAGTTATGTTAAAATAAGATGAATGTAAAAATTCCTTCGTTCATAAAAAAAATGTTATATAGAGGATTCCTCTTCATACATTAAAGGAAGAAAACAGTAAATTTGCAAGTGAAAATGAGGAATGGACGTAGACTAAGAGTTGTTTGGCCGAATCACTATAAATAAGATTTATCTTTCTTTTCCTATTCTCTTTTATTATTATTGTGTTTGTTTTGTAATTGCCTTATATGAATTTTTTATAATCATTTATTAGAGTAGGTAATATATTTATTATTTTTTAAATAAGGGGAAAAGTGAACTTAGATACTTAACCCTCCTCTCTTGTACTTTCTAAGGATCAATAATATGTTTTCATAATTATTTCTCAGACTTGGAGTCCTAGGTCTGATGCTTATATATGTATGTACAAAGTTGTTATTTCTCGTATAGATCATTTGGTTCCACTTTTATTTTTTTGTTATAATTTCTATTTTGTTTATTGATTTTGTTTTCTATTTTAAGAAAATAAAACTATCTTTATATCAATGGAGTTATACTTTTAGTATTAGTATAAATAGAAGTTAGAGATAAATTAATTTTATAAAATATTTAAGTACGTAATTTTATTTTAATCTCTTATATACTATTAGTAATAAATATTACTAATAAGTTAATTATATTTTATTAAAATAAATAACTAAACAAGTAAACATTACATAAAATTTTATTTATAAACTAATATTTGTTATTTATTAAAACTAATATTGTTACAATCAAAACAAATGTTTACAAATTTAATAAATTATGAATTTAAAAAGAAATGAAAACCAAAAATTCAACGAAAGAAGTTTATTTAGTAAATATTAAAAAGGGTGAGCTGAACTAAACATGTCTATAAGTGTAAACCATATAAGTAATGCATGAAATGTTCTACTTTAGATGTATATGATGATGTTTTACCATTCTTATATAGGAATGCACTTAACCATTGGTCATCTTATAAACGGTGTCATATTTATGAATATGATTTTTGATGACAAACGATTATCTTACCACTAGATGAACTATACTTTTGTACATATTTTATTACGTATCTATCACTTAAATTCCTTTGTTTACTCAACAAGCTGTGTCATTTTTGTTCTTTTGTTAAACCTCTCAAAGGATGCTCTCAAATCCATAATATCTTTTCTAAGTGTCTCATTCTCATGCATTATGCTACTATCTTTAGTCTTATCCAATGATGCTTATGCTTTGACTAACTCATTTTCAATCTCTTGTTTTCTTTTATGCATATCTAACACATTTTGATTTTTCTTACATTTTGAGGATGATTAAAAACTCAAAGTGCTAAATGCTAACAAACTCATCATATGCACAAAATCATCATTATTATTATCATAAAAGTTACTTCATTATTATATCGTATATAACACATGGTCACCACTCCATGCTCAAATTCTTCTTCAAAATTACTTATGTTATCCTATGTAACTTCCAAGGCTTCTCTTCTTTCATATTTTCTCTTAATATGCTTCTTTAAGTTTAGGACTTTAATGTTGACATGTTATGGTTTCATATATTGATTAAAAAAATATTAGGTTTATGCTTTAAAATAAAATTTACCTTTGCCTTTGATGTCTCTTCTTTTGACAAGCTCTTTTTTTAAGTAGTTCTTGAAATCATTTGCAATTTATATAATGCAATCATTATCACCTTCGTTATATGGATTTTCCTCTTCTTCTTTACTTTCATGTTTTTTCTTAAAAGAAGAAAGGTAATAAATTAAGATCCCAAAAGAGAAATCATTTTACAATAAAATCAATAGCTAATAGGGGATATTGGGTCCTTATTAAGAATAAACTAAGTTATTACAAAGCCTTGGAAAGATAATTAAATGTTTTGAGCTAAAACTAAAGAATAATTATTTTAAAGGCCAATAACCCGAAGCAGAATGGGGGAGAACTTGAACTTAAGTTTTCTATTTGATGTATCACTATGGAATTAGAATGTTTTAAAGCAAACTTAAAATTGGTTTTCAATCTGGCATCTTTTTATTATAGATAAACTTATCCATTGTTCTAAGCCCTTATATAATCACTATCCATAAAGGTAAATGAAGCTTTACCTAAATTTTTACTAAATCTGGCTATCTCCCTTTATAGATCTATCTGCATTGCCGCTTTTAAGATTTATATACAAGTTTTATTTGAAAAGGATTTAGATCTATATCTTTTCCATATGATTTTATCTTCAACCTTTGATTAGGTCTTTTGGAAGGGATGGAATCCATGATTGAAGAAAATGCTATGTATTTATAGTACTACTCATCACTTGAGAGGATCACTTACACTTTTTCCTATAAAAGGGTTATACATTTGAGGTTCTCAAATTTATGAATTCTGTATAGAGTTCCTTGATCATTCTAATTGTCAAATCAAGACTAAGTTGATTTTCCATTATTACTAATGATTTTCATATCTTAGAAAATTCTCTCATTTTAATATATGGTTAAGACTCTAAAAGTTATTTAGCTTAGTTTTAATACCCTAAAGTTCATCCCTTTATAATGTAAGTGTGGATCCATTTGACTCAAATTGACTCCTAAAATGTAAAATGTTCTATATCCTCTTTATTATTTAGCTTAGTTTTAATACCCTAAAAGTTCATCCCTTTATAATGTAAGTGTGGATCCATTTGACTCAAATTGACTCCTAAAATGTAAAATGTTCTATATCCTCTTTAATATTTACACCTTTATATTGTTCCTTACAAAGTTAATGCCTAGGCTACCCTTTTTGTTAAGAGTACAAAACTCAAACCATTTAATTTTAATCATAGATAAGTTATCTTCAACAACCTCAAATTATAAATTTCTAATAACACAAGTAAAAAAGTTACGCTCCACTAAAAATAAAAGTCTAATTCTTAATTTGAATATGAATTAATGACAATTAGGTGAAAAAACCCTAAAGATTTGTTTAACTTTAAATCCATATGATGATATAATAAGGAAAATGGTTTACATTGTAACATATCACTCCAATAAAGCATATTCCCAAACATACCAGAGGATAATGGAGAAAATACTCTATGTAAATGATACATTAGGAAAATAAAAATTAACTTACTCTTAGACATCGAACAATCACAAGCATTCAAAACATTCATTTAACAGAGTTTATTCCAAAATTTCCATCTATGCTGACATTTCACCTGTGGAAAAAAATATTTAAGTGAAAATGAGAAGAACAGATGTATGGACCATTAACTGGTTTTCGTATATGTCCTTGTTAAGATATTTGAACAAGGAAAGCTGACACATCAGTTTAGAGTTTAATCTTAGTACAAAATGTGTATCATGATATGGGATGCTAATGCAAAAGACTCTAACTAGACTCCATAGATTCAATTGATAAGACCTTTTAGCCATTTTTGTCCCTAAAATGTAAGTACTAAACTTCTATTACATCGTTTTGGTAGTTAGAACTCCCCTGAACCTGAAAAAAACAAAGTTGCAATTTTGATGAGTTTGAGAACTCTGTGAGTGAACCATCATCGATGCACTCACACAAGTCATATCACAAAGACAAGTTATATCACAATTTATTATACTTCAACAAGTACATCATATAAGCTAGTGTTGCATATCACATCATATTCTCTATTGACTTCAGTCGTATTTCACTATTTCAAATTAGTTCATTTAATCATTTAAATTCAATCTTATTATGTATGTAAGGATACAAATGTAAATGCACATGTGTTTTCATTCTCTTTTTTTTTGTTATGATCAAGTGCCTATCAACGTAATATGCTGTCCTATACCACTTATGGGTACCTAGTCCACGGCTAGCCCGTACCCCTTGTGGATACCGAGTCCATGTTATCGGAGCCTAAGGCTCTTTTTCATTATTCTGAGCTCAAGGCTTTTTCTTGCACGTCGGTCACCCTGATCACAAGTTTATCTGATCATGTATTTCAATATGGTGAGATGCATCATGTCATATGTTATGTTTTCATTACTTTTTCATTTTTGTGTGCTCATGCCATATAACTGACTCCTCGAACCTAAGTCCAACATTTATCAATCAACTGTACATGCATTTCATATTAAACATACAATTCATACAGAAGCATCTATATGTGAGTTTGCATCTAAATTGACTCACGTTACTCTCTAAATGCTATTGCCTTGATGTTCCAGCAACATCTAGATGTTGATGATCACCTTGCATGTCTATCGTCATGCAATGCTTTGAACTAAATATATATATTAATCCTGACTTAAGTGTTAAATTGTTTACCTTTCTCAATTGCATATGCTCATTAATAATTCTTTGGTCGTTCAACTCTGTAACTAAGCCTAGTATGTTTTCATGAAAGTTAAACTATTACAAGTTCGGTAGGTTTTATTCGAAAACACATTTTTATTTTTTATTATTTATGAACATGGACTTAGTCTTTTTTACGTTAAGGTAAATAATGGTAATGAATGTCGATCTAATTACTCAACTAAGTCTTGTTTTTTATTAAGCTGCTTGGTTGGAACATCATTCTAGCCTTTTTACGCGAAGGCATACATTTATGATGCATGTCAATCTGATTATTCAGCTATATCACGTTCTCAACTAACTACTAACTCTAGTCATAACCCAAAGGCCAGCAAAATAGTTACTTATTTAAAGAATAACATTTTTTTAAATTGCCTACCTTGCTCCCTAGCTACTCGTTTCCATGAAAAAATACTAGTAAAGCTACTTAGGTTAAGAGGCCTTAAATTATGAATGAATGTGACAATTTAGAGGGTTACATTTAAACACTAAATCCTTATTAAGCAGCATATTTAATCAAAGAACCCCCAGTTTAGTAATTCTACAAGCTAATAATTCTCTACAACCTAATAGATCATGTTCAAAATTAAATCAATTTTGATTCATCTAAGCCTTTGACACATTCACACGATTCACAAAATGTAACCTAACAACTATAATATGCAAAATTCAAATTCAAATAAAATACATAACCCTCCCCACACTTGAAGAAAACATTGTCCTCGATGTGAGAAGGGGAAAAACAAACACATAAAGATAGAAAAACATGAATTAAAGTAAAACAGAAAAACAACAATAACAATAAAGATAAAAATAAAAATAAATAAAATAAAATAAAATAAAAATAAAAAGAGTAAATTTAAAAAGAAATGGGTTAGAGCAAGTTTCATGGTGATGTAGGTGGTGACGTGTTGGAGGTGGTAGTTGAATGCCCTGAGCCTCTAAATAGTGATGAATCTGACAGATCTCTTAGCTTTGACGTCGTTGGGTTTAAACCATCTCCGTCATCCTTCTGGAGTTCTTCGCAAGTATATCCGTAATTACCTTGTTGTTTGCAGAGATTGTGTCCAGTACCTTCTTCTAGCTCGGTTCTTCTTCATCTTCTTCCTCTTTGGACTCCACACTAGTCAAATCCTCTTCTTGTTGTTATTGGGCGCTTGAACTTGCTTGACCAGTCCTACCCTTGATATGTGTCTTAGTACTAATATCCCGAAGTTCCATATTATGGGACTTCAAGATTTCAGCCTGCCATAGATGATGGTGGTTCATGAACTGAGGATGGTAAATTGTAAGTTCGTTGCACTTAACTCCATAGTAGTTAGCTGTGGCTGAAACTAAGTAACCCATTCTTAAATTATTGCTCCTCTTCTTTCAAGAAGCAATAATTGCATTAATAATGGGGGTGGTTGTGGAAACTAGGATGCTATGATCATGCATCATTTCCTTCGTCAAACACTTGTTAGTTTTTGTTTTGTCAAAAACGGCTTAGCACATGAAATTTGTGCATCAGTAAGTGTTCGTGACTCCTAATAATGATGTTGTGTGCTTTCTTAGCGTCGAAACGCTCTAACCTAGTTAATTCTGTAGGGACTGACACGAAAATTGTGGTGTTGATCCTCTACATAAGACTCGGGGAAACCAAAAATTTCATATATGGTGTTATAATCAAGCCCATAGGGTTGTCCCCGCAACCTTAACCACATTTTCCTAGCTTTGTTAGATTCATATTGAAGAGAAGTATAAAATTCTAAGGTCAATTCTTCGTAAATTAGGAATTGAAATTGAATGAACTAACCCCCTTTGAATTTTCTCAGCTAAGCTCTCAACCTTGTCTCGCAGTTCTAATCTATCTAAAGTTTCAAAGTGGAAATATTTTGGAACCATATTTTGTTTACTACGAAGGGAATGGAAACAAGTACCTTCCTTATTTGAGAAGATCGGGAAAGGTGCTTCGTAATTAGCTGCTCCTCTCCTCTTTCCTCGTCCCGAGACTCGTGTTCGCCCCGCTGATTGATCACGCTTTACCATTTGCTTGATGCGCAGCATATTGACTAGTGAGTTAGTGGTAGTCGAAAGAAATTTGGAGATTTGAAAGTTTATAGAGAGAAGTGAGAGTGTTTAGAAAGAAAAAGTGAAAATGAAAGTGATTAAAAAAGTAAAGTTAGAAATGTATTTATAGGTGACTGGATGGTCAAATGGTAAAATTTTAAGTTAACTGCATTGTCTGCCATTTTGACTTTGCCATAGAACACGATCATGGCCTATAGTTTCCTACCAATTTTAAATTTCCCTCTTTTGTGGTCCTTCTCTACTTTTTTGAAATCCCTTATTCGCTCTTTGCGATCCTTTCACCCCTCTTTTTTTTTTACTTCATTGATCACCTACTTCACATCGACTTCTTTTGACTTCCTGATTTTATTGAAACGTAATAACCTAACTACAAAATTCAAATTTCTCAAAACGATCAAGGACATTGAAATTCCATGGGTTGCCTCCCATGCAGCGCTTCTTTTAACATTAGTAGCTCGATGCTTTTTTTTGCTCATGGTGGTTCAAATGAGTGGTGAAATGATAGTGCAGTCATTAATCTAACAATTTGCACGTGAGCTACCATGCCCTTGATTCCACCTTCTTTGTGACTCTCCTTCTTTCACCTTCTTCTATGTGATCGCTTGTTTCTGAAGGCACTCCCAATATCTTCATATTGTCCTCAAAGATTGGGTTCCTTGATATTAATTGGAGGTAAAGGAGGAATGTTGTCTTTCTTTGACACTTTGAAAGTTACTTGTTGTTTTCCTACCCTCAGAGTTAGCTCACCTCCATCAACATCAATAATTAAGTGAGAAGTGGCTAGGAATGGTCTTCCAAGGACCATAGGGGTTTCCACATCTTCTCCAATATCCAATATATAAAAGTTTATGGGAAAAGTAAGGGGCCGTTTGGTTGCACTTCTGTTTTTCTGTTGTTATTTTTGGTTTTTGTTTCTGTTTTTTTTTTCTTAAAAAGCGAAAACCTGTTTAGTTGAGATTTGTAATATAAAAACTGAAAACAAAAACCTGTTTGGTTGAGATTTTTAATAAAAAATTGAAAACAAAAACATGTTTGGTTTTATTAACATGTTTCTATTTTTGTAATTATACTATTATGTGTAATAATTATAATATAATACATTA
>JANIJH010000003.1:43105112-43121369 GCA_024520975.1 Erythroxylum areolatum
GTGATTTTTCCGTTTTCGTAAAAGAGTTGTAGTTTTTTTATTTTTAAAAACAGCGTAATAAAACAATATCAACCAAACGTGATTTATGTGGAAGTTTTAATTTTTATACAAACTGCAACAAGAAACGAGAAAAAAAAAACAAACAAGGCCTAAAATTATCAACTTGTACTTGCACATCCTTAATAACCCCCTTTGGTTGATGGACTGTTCTATCGACCGTCTTTACTAACATTTTTGTGGGTACTAACTCTCCTAACCCCAACTTTTGACTAAAAGTGTAGGGCCTCATATTGATGCTCACTCCCAAATCCACAAATGCCTTATCCATATTGGCTCTATTTATACTGCAAGGAATGTAAAAATCCCCTGGATCCTCTATCTTCTATGCTATGTTGGGGTTCTCTTCTGTGTTACGCTCCTTAACCTTCTTCTTCACTGATTCCATTAATGTGAGCCTTATTTGTAGATGCTCTATTATGTTCTCAACCTTGTTTAAGACAACCTCCTCAGAATTCCTTATTACCCTACTTGACAATTATTTTCGTTGTGTTAGAATAAGGTACGATAATTTAGTTCAAGATTCCTTGATTGGATCAATTTTGAGCTCACTTGGAAGGAGTTCCATAATTACTTGTCCTTTTCCTTTATCTTCATTCTCCTTTGTATGATCAAGTACCTTTCCTGAGTTTGAGTGATGGCCATAATCCTTTCCTTTGAGTTAGACTCGGTATTGCTTAGAAGGTTTCCTGCATTTGGAGTAGATATTGCTTCAGCTAGTTGACCTACTTAGACCTCCAAATTATGTATTGAAGAGGCGTGGTTCTTGGTAACTTGCTCAAATTTTCTTTCAAGCCTCCTATGTGCATCCTCCATGCCTTTAATCTTATATAAAATCTTATCCATCTTAGATTCCATTAATCTTGGTTTATTTTCTTGGAATCCTGATTATCTTTGAGGTCTGAACTGTCCTTCAGAATTGTTCGTCCAAGAGAAGTTAGGGTGATTCTTCCACTTAGGGTTGCAGGTGTTAAAGTAGGGATTGTTTCCCCCTCCTCGTCTATATTGGCCTCCTATAGAATTTACTTGCTTTGGACCACCTTCCTTTAAGAAACAGTCCACTGTGTCATGGTCTAATTGTCCACAGAGTTCACATTTAAGTTTTATGACCTTCACTGGAGCTGAGGACGAAGCCTTCATATTATTAAGCTTTCGAGTCCAATTATTAATCTTAGCTTGCATTTCCGTGATTTGATCAATAACTACAATTCCTTTTTTTCACGGAATGTAGTAGTCTATCTACTTCGCTCATTCGTCCATAAGCAATTGTTACTTGAAATATCTTATATTAATTCTTTGCTTCATTCATTGTCTTCCTCATCAATGAGCCTCCTAAAGTTGCATCGATCATGCCTCTTGTATGTAGGGTAACTCCATTATAGAACGTTTGCAACAAAAATTCTTTAGGTAAGTTGTGATGTGGGCACTTCCATTGCAAATCCTTGTATCATTCCCACGCTTCGTAAATCGATTCCTCGTCACCTTATTAGAAGTTGGTGATTTTCTTGATGATCTTAGTAGTTTTAATCAGGGGAAAATATCTATCTAAAAAGACATAGACTAACTCATCCCAAGTGATAACTTTGGCTGGGTTAAGGGAATAATACTAAGCCTTTGCTCTATCTCTAAGAGTAAAGGGAAAGAGCCTAATTCTAACTACATCTTCTGACATTTGATGGTACTTAAAGGTATCATGGATTTCTAAGAAATTCACTATATGTTTGTTGGGGTCTTCGTTTGCTAGTCCATAAAATTGCACGTTATGTTGAAACATGTTTAAGAGAGCTGGTTTGATCTCAAATGATGCGACTTGTACAGGTGGTCTAGCTACTCCTTAACTAGCCACATTGAACCCTAGTCTCCTAAAGTCCATAAGGGTCCTCTGTTGGCATCCTTGGTTCACTTCGTGGTCCAAATCTTGATGAAATTTCCCATCCTTTATTGTTTATGCGATTTCTTCTTCTTTGTTACGCCGAGCTTTCCTAATAGTTCGTTATAGTCAAGTGATATCTAAACCTAATTTTTCAGCTGCGTAACTCAAACTTCTTGTGACTCTTGTGTTCATACAAGAGAATGATTTCAAAAATAGAAAAGGAAGAACACAAATAAAAATAAAAGGTAAAAACTAACTAAACGCCTTAAACTATTGAATTAAACTATCACCTCTTCGACAACAATGTCAAAAACTTGATCACGGTTTTCTAATATGAGTAAGTTTTAATATTTAACCTCGATATTCCATAAGCGTATGTGTCATTCGTGTAGTACCTAAGGTGTCGATCCCATGGGGAGGGTTAATCTAATCCTAGAATCTAAGTTCATAAACTACTAAACAAAATTTTAACAGACAATAAATTTAAACATAAGAACTAATAAATAAAACAGCCAAATCAAATAACAAAACAATAATTGAGAATTAACATTTAATGAAAACAATCAATGAACAATGATTAACAACGTCATATTAAAATAAATAACAAATAATGGAAATTGATTGATTTGTTGAAAGATGATAGCATATCCTAAATTCAACCTAGTGAGTTAACAAAAGAGAGAAAGGGAAAATTATCTATCTTTAATTCTAACCTAACCAATTATAATTTTTTAAATTAATAGCTCTAGATGATCCTAGGGTCAATTACTCTCTCTCGAGTTATAATTGAACCCTAAAGCATAAACCCTAATTAGATTATGGGAAGTTGTAATCTCCCAATTAACAACCTATCCAAAACCTAATTAGTTCTTAAGTTTTCTAATAAACAATTGGAAACCTATACGTGATCTCTCTATGCAAGATTTACCAACCTGATTTAATTCTGAATCTATTAAATTACCTAACTCTCGTTAGCCTAATATAATCATTTTTTCTCGATTCATCCTCTCAGTTTATTATCGAGATATGAAATACAAAATTAAACCACAGTTAATTCAATAAACATATAAAATAATCAGATTTCATTTAATCAAAAATAATATTCCAAAGGTGAGTATAGAACATCAATCAACAATTCAATTCTATGATCAAACTATAAATCCCAATTCTAAAATCAAATAAAATTGAAATACATAGGAAATAGAATTCGAATGGATAAAGCTTCTTATTCTGGGAAGCATGTCGAGTCTGTGTTGTCTTCCTCTTCTCTCTTCCTTGTTCTCTTTCTCAATCTCTCAAAGTTCTCTCCTTTAGGATTTCGTTGTGGTAGTTGATCAAAAGCTCCCTTATCTTTTTTCTCGTTCTTTTTATAGTTAATGTGTTTGTGGTAGCCTAACTAAACACCTTAAACTATAGAATTAAACTATCACCTCCTCGACAATGATGCCAAAAACTTGATCGTGGTTTTCTAATATGAGTAAGTTTTAATAGTTAACCTCGATATTCCATAAGCGTACGTGTCATTCGTGTAGTATCTAAGGTGTCGATCCCATGAGGAGAGTTAATCTAATCCTAGAATCTAAGTTCAAAAACTATTAAACAAAAATTTAACAGACAATAAATTTAAACACGAGAACTAAATAAATCAAACAACCAAATCAAATAACAAAACAATAATTGAGAATTAACATTTAATGAAAACAATCAACGAACAATGATTAACAACTTCATATTAAAATAAATAACAAATAATGGAAATTGATTGATTTGTTGAACGATGATAGCATACCCTAAATTCAACCTAGTAAGTTAACAAAAGAGAGAAAGGGATAATTATCTATCTTTAATTCTAACCTAACCAATTACAATTTTTTTAAATTAATAGCTCTAGATGATCCTAGGGTCAATTACTCTCTCTTGAGTTATAATTGAACTCTAAAGCATAAACCCTAATCAAATTATGGGAAGTTGTAATCTCTCAATCAACAACCTATCCAAAACCTAATCGGTTCTTAAGTTCTCTAATAAACAATTGGAAACCTATACGTAATCTCTCTATGCAAGATTTACCAACCTGATTTAATTCTGAATCTATTAAATTACCTAACTTTCGTTAGCCCAATTTAATCATTTTTCCTCGATTCATCCTCTCAGTTTATTATCGAGATATGAGGTACAAAATTAAACCACAATTAATTCAATAAAAATATAAAATAATCATATTTCATTTAATCAAAAATAATATTCCAAAGGTGAGTATAGAATATCAATCAACAATTCAATTCTATCATCAAACTATAAATCCCAATTCTAAAATCAAATAAAACTGAAATACATAGGAAATAGAATTCGAATGGATGATGGGAGGTCACGACTTCGGAAAGCTTCTTATTCTAAGAAGCATATCGAGTCTGCATCGTCTTCCTCTTCTCTGTTCCTTCTTCTCTTTCTCAATCTCTCAAAGTTCTCTCCTTTAGGATTTTATTGTGGTAGCTGATCAAAAGCTCCCTTATCTTTTTTCTCGTTCTTTTTACAAATGATGTGTTTGTGGCAGCCCTAAGGTTTTTTGGGGGTCAAAAAGGCCCAAAAAATCCTCAAATTTTGACTTTTTTGTGTGTCTGTGCATATGCCCGATGCAGGCCATGATTGCAAGCCACATGTAAGCTCTCTGTTATGATCGTGGCAAGAAGGCCACGATTGTAGGCCAAGTCTGATGCTTCTGTCACGATTGTGGCAATTTGGCCACGATCATGGGGCTGTCTTCTCTCGCTTCTGTCACGATCGTGGCCCGTTGTTTTGGTTCAACTCTTTCTGAAACTTCTTCGTTTTTCACTATTGACCTTGAAATACTAGCAAACATATCAATGTATCTCAAAAACATAATAATTAAGCACAAATGCTTGTACTATCTCATAAAAACACTTGAACACAATTAATTCACAAACTAACACAATTCTACCAAAAACACATACTAAACAATCGGATAAATGGATAAACACATATCAAACTATACCCTAAAATATGATGCATTTCACACTTATCAGAACACATCTATTCCTTTAACACATCATAATTTCCAGCTTTGAATACAACCATGTCAAAACAGTCTATTCTTTAGTTTATATCATCAATTAATTATATATCCTTATAAAGCTCTTAGCCAATTAATCAAGAAATAATCTAGGCTCATTCCTAGACTTAATTAAGTCCAAATACACCAATATAGATTGAATTTTCTCAGCTAGTTTGACATGTTCATAAGGCTGAAATTAAAGTTCTAGAATTTGTTATCAACATCATTAATGCGTGTAACTTTACTTCCTTCCATACTTCACAAATTTTACAAACTTAGAGACATCACTAACACCTGAACTTTTCCAGATCTCATGTCCTTTAAAGCTAATTCATTTCGGGTTAATTTAACTTCCATATTGGTCACACTTAGGCTCACAAAATTCTGCTCACTTATTTCTTTACCATTCACTTTTAACAATCACACCTACAACCCTAAATTTTCCAGATTTGAAAACACCTTTATATCACCTATCTTTAGCATGAATTCCTTAGCAATTATACTTCAAATCCCAACTTAAATCATCCATGCAATAACCTATAACTAATATTTTTGTACATTCAAGAACAGAATAGAAAAGTAACCAATTCATCCTTCATTTTTAGCACATCGTTAACACCAACAACTCATTCAATCCATCCCTAATTAGCCATAATAAAATTCTACTAACATATGCGAACATGTGTTAGTGTTTCACTTACTTGATTAGCTTGAATGCTGCCTTAAATGTCAAGCTTGCTTAGCCTCAATTACATGCAAGAACATTTCAAGAACATTAAGAGGGTATGATGGGTTTGACTATAACAAGAAGAAAAAGATAGCAATATATGTAACAACATTCTGCCTCTATAGCTATCTTTGTGATGGATTTTGCATAGGTTTTGTGGTGGTGATATATAGAACTAAGGCATAAATTCAAAGGTATAAGTTAGGTGTAGGTTTTGGCAATGAAAGGGAGATGGAGAGTGTACGACAGAAAATGACCAAAGAAAATGAATATGGAATGTATATGTCATATGGTGTAGGATGAGTGTTCCCCTTTTTTTTTTAAGGACACTTGTCATGTGTTAAAGTAAGATACATGTCCCCTCTTTAGATGGTACACATGTCCTTTATGACTGCCATATGTCACTTAATTCTCTAAGCCATGTGTCACTCATTTCATAGGCTTAGTCATCCCAAATCTCCACATGTTAACTTGTTTTTTTTCTTAGGCTAAATGTACATATTACTTCATCAATCTTCCAATCATGACAATTAAATCCAAATTACTAATTGTGATCCATCAAATTGTTTTATTGGTAAACCAAAATACAAGATATTAAAAATGCATAATCATGTCAAATTCATTTTGCAACTTTCATGCCCTGGAATATGTCAATTAGGTGTATATAAAATCTTTGTCACTTTGTTTTCATATTTCTAAATCATGATTCATATGTTTATGCTAATATTCTGTATATGAATGAAATCATAAAATCATATCCTAAATGCACCAAATTAATTCTATAATGATGTAACTCATATTACTCTGTATATTATGCATAAATGAAAGCTTTTAACACTCTAACCCTTAGTAGTTTTGGAGACCAACTATTACGTACATGCTCAAGAATAATTTGTTAATGATGCTTAATTCATATATTGTATAATGCATGGTCTAGAAATCTACATACGATGCATGCTTAAGACTAAGTTTTTAATGATGCTCAATTCATATATGATAAAATGTATAATCCAAAAATCTATATACAATGTTAAATATATTAAAATTTTGACAAAAATAGATGTTACCTTTCATAAAATTCGTTAAAAGTTCTAGACCTCCTAATCAAATCATAATTTTGATATCACCAAACATCATCATTTCTTTGCTCAGTCATCTAATGCAGTAGGCATTATCTATCTAGTTAAACTTCCTAAGTCCTATTACAGATATTTAATCAACTCCCAAAATTACCAAGAGCATTGTGGGAGTAAATTTATGCAACATATGAATAAAACTATAGAAAATAAAAAAGAAACATGACATTTTATAATGTACTATACATATTTATCTTAATATGCTTATAATTGGATCATAATTTAGTATTAAATAGATTCTATACCGTGGCTACTAGTTACATAGGGCAAAATATTCTTATATTTAAGAGTCTTCTTATAGAAAATCCAACTCTTTCAGTAACATGAAGAGCTTAATGCTCTAACTTGATGGAAGACTAAGTTTTAGGTTTCGTATTGCTGCTTCTCTTCACCATCAATCGCAAAAGTGTTAGATACCAAATTGTGTTCTCTACATCCATTAACTAGGCTAGTTATAATTCTTTATCTTTGTGATGCCCAATTTCCTTGCAAATCCATTTATGGTTTTAGTAATGATGTGGGGTCATTCACAAAGCCTAGTTTCTTTAGGAAGATTAAAAATCTATTTATTTCATTTTCATTTCTTTTCTAGTTTTTTGTCGACTGTGTCAAACAAAGCTATGACGCAATTGTAATGTTCACCTACTTTAAAGTATAAGATTTAACCCATTCTAGAGTGTATGGGTTAGAATCTATAGTTAAAACACTAAAGTGCCACCTATAATTGATATGTAACTGAAATTTTACAAGTTCTCTATGGAAAAAAAAAAGGTTAAAAGATCTAGTGACTAGGAAGTTTGTGAAAATTTTAATTTTAATATAATCCATAAATGATAAACAATGCTCTTTTCTTTCATAAATCTTGGCATTTGTTAAAACACTTGGTCATTAATGATGTGTTGGAATACTTTAATAAAACAAAATGTTTCTCACTATAGTGCGAAAGATTCCTAATCCTAGCATTTTGAAGGACTTCACGCCTATATCTTGCACCAATGTAATTTATATGATAATTAAAAAAAATCCTTGTTTCTAGGCTTAAAGGAGTGTTTTGGCCATTAGTTAGCCTTACTCAAATTTCCTTTTATGTCAAGAAAATCATTGGGTGATAATGTGTTATTAACTCAATAATTTTTTAGAAGTTATAATAGGAAGCATTCCTTCATGATTTATGCTATCGAAATTGACTTTAACAAAGCCTTTGACTATACTGATTGGAGATTTATTATTAATACTGTTCATGCTTTTGGTTTTCCTTTAAGGTTTATTTATTAGATCTCCTAATGTATTTCCACTATATCTTATAATGTATTAGTTAAAGATAAACCTATTAGATTCTTCAATGGTGTTAAAGGCTAAAGCAAGGTGATTTTCTATCTCCTTACTTGTTCACACTTGTATGGAAGTCTTAGCAAGGCTTATAAATCATATTATAGAACAATAAAGAAGCTTGAAATATCATTTCAACTTAAAAATTATAACCATTTTTTGTTGGTAACTTACTGCTTCTATATGGATCATATGCTAACTCATATCAATTCCTTGAGATGCTTTAAAAAATTATCTAGAATATAAATGAAAAAGGATAAAAGTTGCTTCTTTATATCCATAAAAGATAAAAGTTGCTTCTTTATATCCTTATCTACTACAAATTATTCTCCTTAGATTACTTGTCAGATAGAAATACAACTAAAACAACTTGCATTTACCTATTTTAAATTTCCTATTTTAAACATAAGGCCATCAAATAGGTATTTCTTTTCACCTATAGAAAAAATTCAGAAGAGGATTAGTAATTATTTTAACAAAAGCTTTACTTATATTAGTAGGGTTCAATTTGTTAATGTAATGTTAAATTAATTTCATGTATACTAGTCTTCACATTTTGTGTTCCCTAAAAGTTTGATAAAGACCATTGAAAGGTTGTTTAAGACCTTTTCATGGGCTAGTCAAGCAGTTGGAATCTACAAAGCTAAGGTTAAATAGCTTAGATAAAATTAAGCAACAAAATCTATATGGCTAGGAGGTTATGAAGGATCCTAGAGAACAAAAAGTCCTTTTGGGTAGAATAGGTGCATTTGTATTATTTAAAATGAAATAGCTTCTAATCAATTTCTCCAAAAATAAACTCATCTTTGACTATGCTTAACATCTTTAAGCTTAGGGAACATATGGAAATTCACACTATAACAAGTTCAGGTAATGAAGCTTTTACTACCTTTTGACATGATAATTATAATCCTTTGGGCCTTATAATCAATTTTACTAAATTTGTTAGTTTGAGGAGCATAATACCAAACATTGCTACTATCATAGAGGATTTGTATAATAATTCCTATAATTAATCCCTACATTATGGATGGATTACTTTAACATACACCTCCTTTTCTTCCGAATTGTGCAATTGCTGATAATACTATTTAGTTGGGACATTCATTAAGTTATTTCATCTATAAATCATGCAAGAATCTTTTTATATCTAGGGCCTCTAAACTTTAATGGTATAAGCTTGTGTAGAGTAAAGAAATCTCTCTAAGAGTCTCTTTTATTATATATATGACTATTAGTGGTAAGTTACACATTAAAGATAGAATTTATGATACAACTTCTATTTTTACCATTCATTATTTTTGTCAACAGGAACTAGAAACTACTAACCATTTATTCTTCTAATGTAAGTTAATAAAATTAATTTGGTGAAATATATTGAAGATTAATAACCTCTCATGCTACGTGAGTAATTAGAACGATATTATAAGTCATAGTTTCGGTTTGAATTGGACATGAAAGGAGGAGGATATCAAACATATGATCTCTTTCGGCATTGCCATTTACTACATTTGGAAAGAAAAGAACTTGAAAGAATTACAAGGCAATTTGAGGTTTGAGTAGCAACTTTTACATGAGACGGTGAGTCACATTACTAAGCAAATATTAGTTGCTTCTAATTCTTCTTACCTTTAATGTCTTAGGTTGGTTACACTTTTACTATGCTACTATTTTAGCAACAATTTATTTTTGCTAGACTACTTTGATCTTTTTGTTTTGTCTAGAGATGTACTATTTGAAACTCTCATTCATAATTCATTTCCTTTTCTTTCTTAATTAACAAAAAGGAAACTACTGAGTTTGAATTTTAAAATTCAATTGTGAGTGAAAAAGAGTAAAGCGATACTCCGTCTAAGAAAATTGTATTAAGTAGGGACTTAATTGTTGTAAAAGAAGAAAAGGGACATACTTTGTAATCCTTTAATGGCCCTTACCAAATTTCACATCAAACTCAATAAATTCTTTAGCATAACCATTACTAAAGAAAAAGAAAATTCATCTTATCATTTTTCAAGAAATTTATCTTACAAGAAAACCTTTTTTTTTTAAAAGAGACACAAATGCTTATATATCTGTAGACACTCCTGAAAAACTTCCATTTCTTCCACCTTCTTATCTTTTTTCTCTCTCTTTTTATTTTTATAATATTCCTTAGAATCTAAATTTTAACAGACAAATATGATGAAAAGACTCTCAACTGACCAATGAGATAAATGAAGATGAAGCTAAAATTATAGGTTTTGTAAGGTAGTTAAAGAGAAGAAAAATACAATTAGGAGTTCAATTGAAGATAAATTGTGCCTTTTGTTTTGGTAACTTAAAACAAAAATAAATAACAATAACACAATTAAATCTTAAAGCTGGTCAAGATATTACATATCATCCAATTAAAATTTTAATTAATAAAAAATTATTTATTATGGAAAAATCAAGCATAAAACACCTATTAGAATAGATTAATGTAATGGACATATCTGAATAAGCTTAATAAATCAAGAACAAATTTATAAGCAATTATAGATTAAACATACTTATTTTGTTCTTTTTCTCTAGAGTGCCAATTCTTAGGCTAAAGCGAGATTATAAGAGTCTGGACAGGGATATTATAACTGAGTGTTTATTTTTTCATATCGAGCTATGTCGGAGGTTTACATTATATAGAATAGGGCGCAGGATAGTGTCCAAAAACCCAGAAAGTAAAATTATAGGAGAATCTACTTTTGACTTTTCAAGTGGCTTACAGATGGCCTACATATTTTTACATAATTGAAGATAATGGCCGACAAGTAGCCTACATTATTAGAAACCTTTGAAGATTATTTACATAAAAGGCTGGGGTCGAATGTTTACTTGTGCTTGGTGCTATTAATTGTTTTTTTAATAATTCTGAACAATCATTAATAAACTCTTGTACATCTTGTTGTGCATAGGGAATATTATTTTTAATATTAATTTCCTATATAGGATTTTTGAATTTTATTTCAACCAATTGATTATTTGTATTCTTTTTAGGACCTAGTGAATTTTCACTACAAACTTGTTCTATTAAAGTTTCTATTTCAGTTTGTAAAGTAACATTATTAAAAAGATAAAATTGTAATTGATTTAATATTTCTATTATAAGTCGTAAATTTTTATAATAAGTTGTATGGTATATAGGAATTTTGAGGATTATGGATTTTTTATTTTTGGTGTTCGTAGAGTTATATAATGTAAATATTGACAAAAAAGATTATATAATTTAATAAAATTATTTCCTAAAATTAATAATAATCCTAATTCCTGTTGATAAATTGAAGGTATAATAAAAGTATAATTTTCAATAACGATATTATTATAATAGCTTATATACTAAATAGATTGAATACTTCCATCTGTGATTCTTAGTTGTAGAGGTTTGTTTAATTTTTTTCAATTGTGTAATGATGTTTTAGATGCTATACAAATAGTAGCACCTGTATCTATATAAGTATCAAGTTTTTTATTCTGAAAAATCACTTGAATGAATGTTGTATTCGGATTCAGTTGTTGATTATGAAGTTTGGAAGTCATAATGATATAATGAGGAAATTGTTGAATCTATTTCATAATCTAATTCAATAGGTTCTAAATTATATTTAAATGTTGAATTTAAAATATTACTTTTTTTTTTGCATTTATTTTGATTTCTTTTTAGGCATGTGTTTACATAATGACCTTTTTCTTTACATAAACAAGATTTACATGTATTCTTATTTTGAGGACAATATTTTTCTTTGGTTTGTGTTGTCTATAAGCCTTTCTTCTAAAAAATGTTTTATGAGGTTTAAATGGGAATTTCTTATACTTGTTTGTGGGATATTTTTGCCATTTATATTTGTTATATTTATGTTTTCATTCTTTTTGATAGGTAAAAGAGTCACATCCATATTGTTGGGGCGCTTCTGAATATTTTGAATAACATAGTTGAATATCTTTATGTCTTTTTGCTTCTATGCCTTTTTGTGATAGCACTTCTTTTACTATTGAAATAGCACTACCTAGATTATAAGCTACTAGAGTATCATGTTGTTTAATTAAGAATAATTCTTCTACTATTTTGTTTATTAGATAAGGTAATTTTTAGACAAATATTTATATATATATTTCTTGTTCTGTACGAGTTAATTTAGAATAATATTTTTTGAATTCATAAACGTATTCTTCCAAATAATAGATGTCACATATTTGTATATTATTTAGATTCCATAGGGCATTTTTTCGTTCTTCATTTTCAATTTCTTGTTTATATGAGATTATATCTTTTTCAATAAATTCTTTATAAATTTCGTTAGTAACTACATGAAAAGCTTTTATTGGTTCAATAGCATTAACAAATTTAGTGGTATTTTTTATTCGTATTTCATTATCTAATAAAAAGCTTAATATTATACCAATAGTTTTATAGGTAATAAAATTCCATAAAGTACTTATATTTGTTAATCCTTCAAAAGGCTTTTCTAATTGAATGACTAATGCTAGTCTATTAGACCATTCAACTAATAATTTTTCTAGAGATAAGACACAATCTAAATTGAGGATTCCATCTAGTCATAATGTTATATGTTTTTGGTGTGTATTCTGTAGGAAATGTTCGTATCTTATTATCTCTTCTGTAATATCCAAAACGATTTAATTCTTCTTGATCTATAGGTCTATAATTCCAGTTATACCTAGATTGATTATTTCTTTTTCTTTTTTTTTCTACTTTGACTTGTTTAAGGTTGTTTCACCGATTTTGGTTGTTCCATGTATACTTCTTGATTGGATTCATAACCATAAATTACTTCATCTTGATCAGTAGTAGGTTTCATAAGTTCATATTTTAAAGAATTGTTTTCTTTATCCAATGTTAATTTATTAACTAACTAAGCAATTTCTTCCAATTGATTTTTTATATCTTGTTCTATATTCTCCTTCGTTTTACTAAAGTTATGTTTGATGAGCTAGATAGCTCTGATACCAAATTTGTTAATTTTGGTTCTATTTTTAGTTCTAATATTTTTGTTATTAGATTTTCTATTTTTTTAGTTTTCCATCTATTTGATATACTATTTTAAATCATTTTTCATAGCATTTAATTAAAGATTCTAATATTTTATGAATTTTATTAATTTCATTAAACTTTTATGACTGAGAATTTTAACCTTTATCTATTAATGGTCCTGTCATAGTAATTAATTCTTTTAATTGAATTTCAGTGTTGTTTGTTTATTTAATAATTCAGATAATTGTTTAATGATACTCATAATGTATTTTTAAGATGGCTTGATATTTCTTGAAGTTGGTAAAAAAATTAGCTAATTCATTTCCTAATTGTTTTTTATTTGTTTCTTCTCTTTCATTTAATTCTTCTTTTTCATTTGATATACCAGGTTCAGTAAATCTAATAGGTTTTTCTACTATAACAAATTGTGATCTTAAGGGAATTTTTTCTCTAATAGTTTTATTTTTAGGTAAAGATAATCGGGGAATAGTTTGTTATAAATTTTGCATTTTAATAGGATAATTAATATCTGATAATTCTCTTAAACTAGTTCTTAGATTGGTTCCAACTTTTGCTACATCATTAAGTAATTGGTCAATATAAATTTTATTTGTATTATTAAATTCAATGCTATGATGAGAATTAGTAAGAGCATAACTAATTTGATAGGTAATTGAAAAAGGATATTGTCCAAGTGTCATTAAGTTTTCTTTGTAAAATCTATAAGCTATAATAATTGCTTCATCTAGATTGTGTAATTGTAAAGGAATTCCTAATTTTAAATGAGTATTAAATTTTATTTTGTCATAGGCTAAATTTCCATTCATTATTCCAATTACTTTATCTTTTAAATCAGTCATTCGTTCGTCAATTATAGTCATTCTTATAAGAGAGTCTATTCCTTCTTGAAAAGTAGATTTTAATAAAATTTGAATTGTTGAAAGATGTATGCATCCAATTTTATGTCTTTTGTCTTCAGGAAATTTTTGTAATTGCTTATAAATTTGTTCTTGATCTATTAAGCTTATTTAGATATATCCATTACATTGATATATTCTAATACATGTTTCATCTATGATTTTTCCATAATAAATAATATTTTTTGATTAATTAAAATTTTAATTGGATGATATGTAATATCTTGACCAACTTTAAGATTTAATTGTGTTTTTGCTATTTGTTTTTTTTGTTTGATAATAATGTATTAATATGGAAAATGCCAGTAGATACGGTTAATTCTAAGGTATCTACGTCTGAAATATTATTAGTATTCAGATCTGTAGTTATTTCAATCATATTAATGGAAAAGTCTTTGATGTTTTGTCATTTTGTTGTGTTTATGTATTAAATATTGATTAAAGAGTAGTGGCAATATCTAATCTTTCTTTAATAGGTTTTAATCCATTATTATTAACACAGAATTGTAAATAGTTATATCTTCTTTCATAATAATTTTTTCTATTCTATATTTAGAGACTAAATTGTCTAAATGCATAAATTTTGTACATAGTTGATTACAAATAAGACAACAATTATTCATAGATGAGTTTTATAATGTTCTTGAAATCGTTTATAAAGTTGTTTTATTTGTTCTTTTCTTGATTATATTGTTCTTGTTTTAGTTGTTCTTTTCTTGATTATATTGTTCTGTATGTTTATTAAGAAATGTTTGGAATTTATTAAGGGTGTGGGAGAGGCATTAACTGATTCTAGAAATTTATCAGTATTAGTAAAAGTTTTAATACATTTATAACTAATTTTAAGATTTGTATAATTAATAGATGAATATGTCTACAAGTATCACAAACAAGCATTCAGAAATATGATACTAGAAAATATATTGGATTGAATTAACTAAATGATATATATTGAACATGATGAAAAGATAAAAACACAATTAAACATACCTATTTTGCTCTTTTTCTCTGGAATGCCAATTTTAGGCTAAAGCGAGATTGTAAGAGTCTGGACAAGGATATTCTAATTGAGTGTTTATTTTTTCATAACGAGTTATGCTCGAAGGTTACATTATATAGAAAAGGGCACTGGGTAGTGTCCAAAACTCAAAACGTAAAAATTACAGGAGAATCTACTTTTGACTTTTCAAGTGGCCTATAGATGGCCTATATATTTTTACATAATTGAAGATAATGTCTGACAAGTGACATTACTAAAAACCTTTGAAGATTTTGTTCTTCGATGATGATATCCACTGAAGAGCTATCATCTTTATCTTTTTCTTCTTGTGATGCGGAGGGACATTTTAGACATTGATGCATTTGTTTTTTTTTTTGGTAAATCAGTAATTTTTTATAAACATAAGTAAAGGTTATGTACAAGTTTAGAGATTTCCTATACAACAAATCTCTTACCTAACCAAAAGGGATAACCTAATGTGAATTCATAAGGACCTCTACAAAAAAAATTCCTTATAACCATACACCACAATAGTGAGCCTATACATAACTTCCTACTAAGATGACCTTACAGAGCAAGCTCATCTTACCAGTAACACAACCTTTTCCAACAAACATTTTACAGCAAAAATAAATTAGACCAACTTTCCTATAGAAAGCCATAATGACAATTTAGCACATCATAAGTAGAAGAATCTAAGGAATGTTCTTCCAATTTCCTGAACAATATGGGATCTACTTTGCTTTGAATACCGATGGTGATGAGGGAAAGCCCTTTCCCCTTGCTACTAGTTTTCTTGTTCACTATCGAAGTTTGCTCAACTCTCTTCCAGCTTCATTAGTAAACCCCTAATAGAGCTTTTGGAAACCAACCATAGGAGTAGGGTTCTCCTACTTGAAGTGAATCACACGTTATTACAATGTTTATTATACGATGTATAAGTGCACAAGAAGGGGGGGTTGAATTGTATATTTCCCCTTTTTGAAAATCTTCAAAAACGTTTTGTTAAAAGAAAACTTATTCTTTTCACAAAAACTACTGTAAATCAAAGTTGATCGTATTATTGAAAACTTGTTAGAAAACTAAGTAAAAACGAAACTTTGAACGTTAAGAGAGATAGAGATAGAGAAGTTGACACAG
>JANIJH010000003.1:43121469-43133825 GCA_024520975.1 Erythroxylum areolatum
TGTTACAGTAAGATAGCTCTAGCTATTTGCACAGTAAACTCTCAATTAAGCTTTTCAATGTACACGTAAATGTAAATAAGCTAACTTTGCAATCTACGAATTCGACTCATATTTATAGTCTTCGTCTGTAACTTCTTCTTGAATCTTGCTTCTTGAATCTTGTTTCTTGAATCTTAAAAGAAACGGTTATTCAGTTGAGTTCTATAACTAACTCGAACTGACTCTTGATTTGCTTTTGTCTGCTTTTCATCCTCCGTCTGCTTTTCAGCGTCTGCTTTTTAATCTCCGTCTGTTTTTCAACTTCGTCTGCTTTTTAGCGTCTGTTTTTCAATCTCCGTCTGTTTTTCAACTTCGTCTGCTTTTTATTCTTCTTCTGTTTTTCAGCGTCTGCTTTTCAATCTCCGTCTGTTTTTCAACTTCGTCTGCTTTTTATTCTTCGTCTGTTTTTCAGCGTATGCTTTTCAATCTGTCTGTTTTTCAACTTCGTCTGCTTTTTATTCTTCGTCTGTTTTTCAGCGTCTGCTTTTCAATCTCTGTCTGTTTTTCAATCTTTCATTATTTGTGCTTCATCAAAATCATTACTGTAAAGTCATTTTGACTTAACACTACTGTTAGAAGTGGAGTTAGAATAACCGTCATTGTAATTCTCTTATCTGATGTGGGGGACGTTCCATATTCGAAGGAGTTCCCCCTGTATCTTCCAACACCATGGTGCCAAGACTATTACTGTTTAGATATTGAAGCAAACGTCTCTCCTGTTGTAGATCCGAAGAGGGATTGGATTCCCTCCCTTTTTCTAAACTTGAAATCAAAACCTACAGACATTATATTAGAATAATAAACACTCCAACAATTACCTCCTCTCGGTGCTTGAGCTGAGTTGTTCCATAACTTGAACGATCACTATAGTGTTTAAGCTCCCAACTTTTGAGACTTCATCTTTAAAGTTTAGAGTATTTCTTTCAATCCAAAGGTTGTACACAGTAACATAAAGAAGGATGATAAAATTGTTGAAGTCACAGTTTCGGATATTTGGGGGCTGGTTAAACTAATTGAGAATGGAATGAAGGTTTGTCATATTAGAAAGATGTGTTTGGAAGTGGTCAAGGTAGTGTAACCGCACTGTTTTAGAGAAGAAACATTCAAAGAACATGTGCTCAATAGTCTCATTATCTGAGGTACATAAGAAGTAGTGATTAGGTGTATGAAGGTAGAGGAGTTTATCCCTTGTTTACAACTTATTAAAGAAGGCTAACTATAGTATAAAGGAACACCTAGGGCTATTTCTTTTATACCAAACTAGTTTATGCCAAGGAATACTCTGATTAGGGGGTGTCAAGGAATTGTAGGCTGAAGCATTTGTATACCTTTTTTTTTAGCTTGCTAACCATTCCAAACGATCAGGTCTTGAACAATTCGGTTGATACAGTAGAGGCTCTAGAGTACTTATGGTCTTGACTGTTGGTTTTTGCCAGTACCACACATTATTTTTGATTACTTCGGACACTCTTGTAGTCATAGGAAGCTCTGACCCATTGATCACTCTCGGTGTTGAAAGATCTTTTAAGATACATTTAAGATGCCAAGGATCCTGCCATAATAAAGTAGGATTCCCATTTCCTATCCTAAATCTGAATTGGTTCACAATTCGATCCCTAACATATAAGATCTTTCTCTAACTCCATGAACTATTGTTATTAGGTTGGGCACTCCAGAAATTTTTCCTTTTCAGAATTATAGTGTGCATTGATGTAGTTGCTGCCAGAGAGCTTGCTTCCACTATTATGATAATTCACTTAATACTCTATATAAGGTTAAGAAAGATGCTTCAAGTTGTTTTATTAGCTGGAATGATTCAGTAGAGATAGGTTTTTTATATGCTAAGGTCATTAACATATTCACTCCTCTTTACTTTAGTTTGATTAAAGATTTTGGAGTGATCTTTAGGCATTGTTTGTAAACTCCTTCATTGTAATGTCGATTGAATTGATTAATCAGATCCCAATCAAAATCATACTTAGGAGGGTCATCTATGGGTGGATACATGCCATTGCTAATTCCAATTTGTACATATGCTATTTGTGATAGTTGTACTTATGTTTCCTTGAGACTGTCTGCCTTTTTAAAGATAGGATAACTGCTGAAAACCTTGATAAAATGTTCTCTTTCCTTAGCAAATCTTTCTTTGTAGTTTTTTACTACAAGGAAAAATCCTGCTGGAAATTCAGAAAGGGTATTTAAATTGTTTAAGTAAATAGTGTCTATTAACCCACTTTGAAAAAAGAGGTAAGTAGTAGTGCATCAGCTTCTAGAAATATAATAACTTTTAGTCCATATCATCCACGATTTTGGGGATAATATTGGAATTTTTTTGTTCTTCTTTCCAGTCATTGAATGCTTGAAAACAATCATAGAAGAGTTCAGAAGTAATCTTTTTCATTTCTTTCTTAAGAACTTTGGTAGGGACGACATTTATTTTTTCCATGTTAATAAGTTTTCCTAAGGTTTTCATTTTAGAGTCTGTTGGTTATTTATCCAAGGCTTGTTTATAATGGGGTCCGAATGATGGTTATCTGAATTCAACCAAAACTTCTTCTGATTCAGTGTGATTTGTATAGCTTTGATGAATAATTAAGGGTTTATCGGTAAGATGGATGGCAACCTTATGTCATTTATCATATACTCCAACCATGGGTCCATTAAATATGACGTGAACTTTGGATTCTTTGAAATCGTCTTTTTTTAGGAGACGGGTGTAGCTATGTTTGATAATAGATTGGCAGTTTGAATAGCATGTTCGGGAATATTCGTTAAGGTTGTTTCAGTAATTTGTTGAGGAGTAATTAGTTGGATGGTTAGTTGTACACTGGGTAATTGATTAATAGACAATTGTTGTTTTTCAAGGAGGGTAATGATTACTCTGAACTGATTAATTTCTTTAGTTACACTTCCCACTTGTTACTGAAGGTCTAATAATTCGGTTTCCTTTTTATTAAGTGAGTCCTTCAGGTTGAGGATAGCTGTTTCCATTCTCTAGTTAATATATCTACAAGATTGTTAACGGAAGATTTTATATAATGTATTTGAAAATTATATTGATTTAATTCTAATTGTCATCTAATTAATCGTCCTTGATTGTAATTTGTTTTAATATTATATTTAATGAATCCACATAAATACTTAGAATATGTCTAAATTTGAAATTCGACAGATAATAAATTAACTTTTCATTTTCTTAATGTTTTAATATATGCAAATGTTTCCTTTTCATGAATAGGACATTTTCTTTCAGTGGGATTAAAAGTCCCATTGATATATTTACATAAGAGATATTTACTTGAATTCGGTGGTTATGCTAAAAGGCAACCAGCCCATGTATCCAGACTTGCATCAATTTATAATATTAATGTATCCTTAGCATTATAATTATATAACGCTAGTAGACCTTTACAGAGATCTTTTAATATATGTACCATTGCTGTATCTTCTTCGGTCCATGTCCATTAAGTTTTTGTACTACATTTAAGTTGTAACTTTTTTTTCTTTAGCTAGATTTTTAAGAAATCCTTGATCGGATATATAGTTTAGTAAACCAAGAAATTTTTGAACTTCAATTATATTTTTCAATGTGTCAGGAAAATGTTGTAATTTTTCAAGAATGTTTGGTTGTAATTTTAAGAATCCGTTATGAAATTCTATACCTAAACATTCAATATTTTATCGTGCTAGTTTAATATTCTTTTTGCTTAAAATTATTCCTTTATGTTGACATTTAGTGAGAACATTTTTTACTTTTTAAAATGATCTTCCTTATTTTTATTTGAAAATATAATAATGTCATTAATATATGCTAATGTAAATTCTTCTAATCCTTCTAAATCGTTATCCATAAATCTTTGATAAATACTAGGGGCTTGTTTTAATCCAAAAGGTAATACATTTCATTGATAATTTTTTTGTAGTGGATAGGTAAAGATTGTTAATGTTTTGTATTTTCATGTAGTCTTAATTGCCAATAACTAGATTTTGCATCAAGTGCAGTAAACAAATGATGTCCTTTTAATATACTAATAATATAGTCTTTTCTAGGTAATTTATATGCATCACCTATAGTAACTTTATTTAATTCTTTATAGTTAATTACCATTCTTCTTTTGCCATGTTTTTGTTCGGAATGATAATTTACATAGAAAGCTGGGGGCAAATGTTTACTTGTGCTTGACGTTATTAATTGTTTTTGTAATAATAAAACAACTTAAGCATCTTTCTCAACCTTATCTGGAGTATTTGGTGAATTATCATAATAGTGGAAGCAAGCTCTCTGTGCATCAATATCCACAACAAAACTTTTTACCTTTTTAAAATGATCTTCCTTATCTTTGTTTGAAAATATAATAATGTCCTAATATAGGCTAACATAAATTCTTCTAATCCTTCTAAATTATTATCCATAAATCTTTGATAAATCCAAAAAATAATACATTCCATATAGTATTAATTGCCAATAACCAGATTTTGCATCAAGTGTGTTAAAATTATTAGTTAAATAATTCTAAAAAATAATGATTATATTTAAAATAGAATATTTTATACTAATTTTAATAAATAAAATATTGAATTAGAATTTAAGATTTTTAATTTAATTATAACAAGAGACTAAAATTTAATTTAATTATTTAAAATAATATTTAATATTAATTGAGACTAAATGGTAGCACTATCATGCTAATGTAACAGAGTATTTTTACCAACATTTAGGCTATCTTTAGTTGGAGGTATAATAATGAAATATAATGAAATGTAATATTATTCCATCATTTGGGAGAAGAGTTTATAATGAAATGAAATAAGATAAAAGAGGGGGGTTTCATATTACATCATTTTCCATCCTAAACAATAAAAATAAAAAACCTCCGATTTAGGAGGTTTACAATGGAATGTAAAATAATAAACAATTTTACACTATATTATATTATAAACCCTTCATCTAAATAACATTTCACTATATTACATTATAAACCCTCCTATCTCTCCCAAATAATAATTTTCTAATATTACATCAATTTATATTCTATTTTATTATAAATTATTCCGTTACATTAAAACCTTTAACCAAACGTACCATTAAAAAAATATGCGTATAGTTACCGTGATCCATATGTTGAGACGGAATGAAACAAAAATTTGGAGACATAACAGAACAAAAATTGGAGACTGTGAGATGTTTGGTTGTGATGGACAAAACAGATAAAACTGTATTCGTCTCGAAGGCAGAAATGTGTTTGGTTGTAGTTGACAAAACATAAAAAACAGTGTCAATGACTAAAGTACACCTGTAGTATAATATGATTAAAAATATGTAATCCATTAATTATTTTAAAATGAATGATTTGTATTAGTAAAAAGTTAACAAATAATAATAATAACAATAACAATAAGAAATTAATAATAATAATAATAATAATAGAAGAAAGAAAATTAATAATAATAAGGAATTTAATAATCACAATAATAATAAGAAAATTAATTATGTATAATAATGATAATAAAAATAATAATAAGAAAATTAATTTTGTATAATAATAATAATAAGTATAAAATTTATAATAACAATAAATAATAATAATAGCAATAATTAATAATAACAATAACAATAACAACAACAACAACAACAATAATAATAATAATAAGTACACAATTTGTAATAATTAATAATAATAATAATAATCAATAATAGTAATACTTTATCGTAATAGCAATAATAATAATAATAATAATAATAATAATAAGTACAAAATTTATAATACTAATAATAATAAGATAATTAATTTCGTATAATAAAAATAATAATATTAATAATAATAAGTAGAAAATTTATAACAATTAATAATAATAATAATAATAATAATAATAATAATAATAAGAAGAAGAATAAAAATTTGATAAATTTAATAAGAAGTAGAAAATTTATAACAATATTTAATAAGAATAAAAATAACAAGATTTCATAGATGGAGGGGTACAGGACGAGGGATATTTCTAAAATTTTCTTATTTATTTTGTTTCTATCGTAAGGAAAAAAAATTTTATCCTCTAATTTTAAAAGAAATAAAAAATTTATATTTTTATAATTTGAAATAAGAACAAAAATAAGTTATTTGTTACGTGATAGGGTTTTACGGGACTAGGTTCAAGAACAAAAAAAGACTGAAGTTAATAAACACAAGAACAGGACATTTGTCTCTTTCATTCTTCTTCTCTTCTCTGAGAAATACAACGAAAGTCACAACAGGTACAGGACTCAGGCTACTCACGCCACATTCGGCCGTAGAACTGAATTCCGAGCCCGATCGTCCGGTAATAATTCTGCATGCTGCTATCCTTTATAAACTAACCTCGCTTGTGTTTGGGCTGCTGTCTTTTGTCGCTTTTGTCTTGATTATACTTGCTAGCTTCTTATGTTCGAGTACTTCCTCATATCATGTTTTGGGGAAGCATTAAATCTTCTGTACAAGAAATTTCTGTAGCTGAATCGTTGCTTTTTCTGACTTGCATGATTTTTCTGACCAAGGAATTAAAATTTGGAAGCCCGCGGTTGCTAGAATTTTTGCTGATTACCTATAATTTTTAAATCTAGACTGCCATTTGTGTGGATGGATTAGTTGAGCCAATAGATTCTGCCCAAGTTACTCAGATTGTGCAAATGGTTATGCTATATAGTATATGGCTTATAAAATTGCACCGTTGTCAGACTTAACAAAATGATCTGACTTGTAGAATGCGCTAAATAATTTGACCAAATAGTTGGACTGCACGCCGAAGCAGTTTAAACAAAATTCTAAGTTCAAAATTTGAAGTTTATGACTAGTCTTACACTAGAAGGAATTTATTGTTCTGCTATACTTAGCTTCAATTACTTAAATTATTCGTATTTGGTTTCTCTTTTAATATGTTTGTCTTTTCCTTCATTTGCTTTATTTTCATGACAACTAAACAAACTCAATTTGTGATTGGCAGTTTTATCTACACTCCATTGTTAAGCTTGCCTCATTCTCCTTTACCTTTTTTTTTAATTAAAACTGGACAGGTATCTCGGCCCTTTCTTTTGGTAGTCGTTGTGTAGCTAGCTATGTCTTTGGACTCTCACATTGAGAAAGTCCTATGGACGGAGTCCCAGATCTCTGATCGAATCACTGAGCTAGCCTCCGAGATTACCAGTGACTTCAATTCTGTGTCTCCACCTCTTGTTTTAGTGGGTGTGGCCACTGGTGCATTCTTGTTCTTTGCTGACTTGGTTAGGAAAATTCGCTTGCCTATCTTTGTTGATCTCATTCGTGCTGAATCCTATGGCTCATCCACCCGGTCTAATGAGGCTCCCCGCATTTCACTGGACACAAAACTAGATATCCAGGGCAGACATATTCTTCTGGTATCACTATGTAAACATACTAATCATCATATATCTGTGCTTTTTCACTTTATATTTGGTCAGCGCTGATAGATACACAGAGAGACAGATATCTGTGCACAAACATACTCACATACAGAAACAGAGAACAAATGGGACCTTACTAATTTAATAAATTGCTTCATAGGTTAACTCGTTCTCACGAAAAAGAGGAACAGGTTGCCAAGGTCAGAAAAAGAATACCAATTTTCTAGTATTCTCTTTCTGAATGTCCTTGTTCTGAGAACAATTTATAAATAAGTCTGGTGTAAATAACTTACCTTGAGGAACAATGGAAACTTCATTTTTTTTTCCTGCAGTTATATCCAAAGTAGAGACGGATTGTAACATTATCAAATCTATCAGAAAAACTATCTTGGGTAACTCAAAATTATTCCTATCATATAAACCCAACAGTTCCAGTTCAACTTTTCATAATTTTCCTGCTGAGATGAATTAATCCTCCAAGAAAAATGACGGCAAATTTTCCCTTCTCAATAAAGTCGATTGGACTTTATATTCTTGGTTGTACAGCTCCCTAATCAAAGGAAGATAGCAAATCTAACTATTGCATACAAATTAGATGACATCTGTCCGTGATTAGATAGAATTTGAAATTATTTAATTTTGTTTTTCTTCTCATCCTAATTTATCTGAGAAATATAATCACTTATGCCTTTTCTGTGTGTTCATTTCTTGTGTTTTAGTTGTTTCCTGTTGTGATCCGACTTCTATCTTTTTGGTGTAATACAATACATTAAATGGTTGTCTCAGGTTGAGGATATTATGGACACAGGGCACACTGTGTCTTCTCTCATTGCACACTTGGAGTCTAAGGGAGCTTCCTCCATATCAGTGTGCGCTCTCCTTGATAAACCATCAAGAAGGAAGGTTCAACTTGAACTAGCTGGTATTGGGAAGTACTACCGAGGGTTTGAGGTGTTGTTTCTTCCTTTTGTGTTTGTGTTTCTATTGCCTTTTTAGTTGCATTGACGGGAGAAATTATGATCTAATATGCCAATTTGTGTTTAGAAACCCCTTAAAGTGCATCTTGAATTGATGTATTCTACAGGTAGTCTTTTTAGTTTTGATGAACTGTTTTCACATGCAATGTTAAGAGACATCTGGATCCTTGTAACTTGGAGACCCTCATGAATGTTATTAGTAACAATTAATCACTGCCATAAAGCTAACCCGTGAGTTTATTGGTCATATTGCTGCATAGGAGTGGTAAAAAGCTCGTGTTTGTTTTCATGGATGTTGGCATTTACACATCATTCATTGCTGTCGTTTAAAAAAGTCAACTTCCAGTTAATCTTGGTTGAAATTTGTTCTGTATCTCAGACAGATGTTAGAAAGTAATATATTTGGTTGCTGCTATTGGCATGTGATTTAGATCTTTATTTGGGATTGGCATCTCTAATTTTATCAGTCATTAGTGGTCTTAACCTAAATGTTACTTGTATTTGCTTGCAAAAAAAGTGAGGATGATCCTTTTTATCTCCATATTTCTTTCTTGCAGTGTCCTGATTATTTCATCGTGGGCTATGGAATGGACTATGCTGAACTGTACAGAAATTTGCCATATATTGGCGTTTTAAAGCCTGAATATTTCAAGTAATTTGAAATGTTCTCATTGCTGAGATCATAAAACCTTTTTGGTACCGCAGTTTTTGACCTCACTCGCAAAGAATTATTGGAACTACAATGCTATACTACTCATTCTTGAAGAACTGACGTGTTTTGGCATTGTTGTCATGTCTACTTAGGTTGGCAAAAGACAATCCTCTTGGGTACTGATCGTCCGTATTAGTTGGTACCGGTGATTTCAAATGATACCGGGTCGGTACCGTAGGTTTTGAAAAATGTAGGGCCTTTTTTTTTTTGGGGGCAAAAAATCAAAACTTTGAACAAGAATTCATATATTTATTAAATTAATTTAATAACACAAAATAATGCATCATAAAATTATCATTAATTAAATATATTTTAAAAATAAAGACCGTTAGTAAGATAATTTTGTTTCATACTATTTTTATATAATCATGTGTAATGATTTTTTTTGTGGTGATGAGTAAATTTTAAATTTTTAAAAATTGATAACTTATATAATTGCATTATTTTTTAAATTTCACTACATCATCATAGAACAACAAAAAGATTACACTAGAATATGTATTAAGTGACTAACCTATGTGTAGTATAATTTGAAATTATCAACTTTGAATTTAACATTAATTTTTAATATTTTATTTTATTTTTAGATATAAAATATTGTTGTTGTTAACTTTAATATATAACTTACATAAAAATTTTAACTCCTTGATCTAAATTAAAATTTAAGATAATGATGTCGTTCATATTTTATAAAACATTTGAATACAAATAGTTAAGTAAAAAAACTAATAGAATCGATCTAAAATAATAACTAAATGATGTTATTCATATTTTATAAAACATTTGAATACAAATAGTTCCGTAAAAAACTAACAGAATCATTGAAACCATAATTGTCAAATTATTATACATTTGTATGAATGCAACAAGTTCATTTAGTGGTCATATAAACATTTGAAAATTAATGTTAATAAAAATAAATAAATTGTTGTTATTTTAAATTGTTATTATTACGATTTTTTAGAGATGAGTTGATGTAAAATTATAAAGTATAATGTATAATAAACCAGTGGATTGTTTTGTAATTTTTAAAAATTTTAGGGACTATTTTATAAATTTAAAATATTACCCAAAATAGTATGCGATCAATACAGTACTCAGTCAATACCGAGTATTGATACAGTAACACACGAGAATTCAATCTAGTATCAGTGTTGATATGATATTCATAACATTGAGCTTGCCCTAGAGCTCAGCCCTAAAGGCTTAAATGACCATATTCTTTCTTTCTTCAAAAAGTGCATATGTATCTATGGAACCCAAAATGATTCCTTATTTATGCAAATCTTTGGAAGAACTTCACTCAAGATTCTAATTAAATTAATACTAAGTCCCTTTTTTTAAAAAAAATAAATTTCTTGTTATTTTACATTGGGAGCTTTGGTTTTATCCTCAATCTAGACCAAAAGAACTTCCTGAGCATCTTCTCAATGTTCTTCATTATCACCCTTGAGATTGTTATGTGAGAGTTCTAATAGATGTGTAAATTGTTCAATACCAAGATAATTAATTAAAGCTTGTCCTTATACGAGAGGGTCCAGTTGCACTAACTATTCAACCTCTTATGATTTGAGTCAATAAGGGATGCACAATTAGAAAATAATAGCTTCCTAGTTGTTATAAGAACACCCAGATATTTAAAGGTAGTTGTACTTGTTTGAAGGTTGTAGCTAACATATCTTGAAATGCACTCTTATTGATAGGAAAAAGTTGCTCTTATTGGGATTATAGCTTAATAAAAATATGTTTTCGAATTGCTCTTATTAGGATTAAAGCTAATTTCCTTGGAGATATTAAGACTAATGGGTCTGGAGAGGATTTCTATGCTGCAATAGAATAGATAGGGGAATAAGGGATTCCTTTGCTTAAGCCCTTTGGCAACTTTGGACAATGTTGTGGGGTTTTCCACTCACTGGTTTGGAGAATGGGGATATAGTGACACATTGCATAACCTAGTTGGTGTACTTTTCAGAGAAGCCTAGTGTCTGATGTCTCCATGTAACAAACTTTCTTAAAATCAATCTTTAAGGCACAACCCCTTATTTGTTTTCTTTTGTCGTAGCTCTTGAATAATTCTTGAGCAATCAAAATGTTGTCGTCTATGTTACTACTTTAAATGTAAGCTCCTTGACAAAAGTTTATGACGCCTTTGAGAACTATTTTAAACTTGATGCTAAAATCTTTGAGATGGTTTTTTATGTCACATTACAATAAGAAATTGGTCTATAGATATGAACGGAAGTTGGGCGAAGGACTTTAGGGACTAGGCAAATATGGGTTTTATTAAGTTCTTTTGGAAGCTTCCCACAATTGAAGACTTCAAGAACAAAATTAGTTACCATATTACATGAAATATTCGAGGTGCTTTGAAAGAACTTGGAATTGAAATAATCTATATTAGGTTCCTTATCTGGTTTTATGTTGAAGATTGCTTCCTTAATTTCTTCAATAGTGATTTCATTGATAAGCATAATCCTAAGCTCCCTAGGTATGGTATTAACTAAAGTGTACTTAACCTGATTAGGTAGAGAACTTTCTTAACTTAACCGAGAGTGCATTATCATGATTGAAATTCAACTCCTTTAGATGTTGTTAATCATTTATGGTATTACCATCAAGAGCTTATACGCTACGTATGGTTGCTATCTCTTATATGCAGAGATGGAACGGAACAAAAATTTGGAGACAGAACAGAACAAAAATTGGAGACAGTGAGGTGTTTGGTTGTAGTGGACAAAACAGATAAAAATAAAAATTAATAATAATAAGTATAAAATTTATAATAATAATAAATAATAATAATAATCAAAACAAAATTTATAATAATAATAATAATAATCATCATCATCATCATCAATACAAAATTTATAATAATAATAATAAATTAATAATAATAATAATCAATAAAAAATTTATAAATAATAATAATAATAATAATCAATACAAAATTAATAATAATAATAATAATCAAAACAAAATTAATAATAATAATAATAAACAAAATAAAATAAAATAAAACAATTAATAATAATAATAACAATCAATAAAAATTTATAATAATAATAATAATAATAATAATCAAAACAAAATTTATAATAATAATAATAATAAAAAATTAATAATAATAATAATCAATAATAATAAATAATCAATACAAAATTTATAATAATAATAATAATAATAATAATAATAATAATAATAATAATAATAATAATAATAATAATAATAATAA
>JANIJH010000003.1:43157309-43177159 GCA_024520975.1 Erythroxylum areolatum
TCTAGAGAAGAAGTTATGGCCAAAAGAATCCAATCTGGTTTTATCCTTAATCAAATTGAACCTATCGTGGGACAATTTGTATAACTTTCTTTAGAGATATTGGATTTAGGTGTTCTTTAAATGGTTTGAAAGCAGACTTCAAGAGATACAACTTTCATGAAGACCTCAAAGACAAATTCTATATTCTGAAGGATCAAAAATGGAACAAAAGATGTAAGATGAACAGTAACCCAAAAGAAGTTTATGAACAGTAACACAGAAGAAACTTGCAATTGTCATAACTTCCTCTAAAGATATCAGATTTAGGTGTTCTTTATATGGTTTGAAATAGGAATTCAAGAGCTACAACTTTTATGAATACCTCAAAGGCAAATTCCATCTTATGAGTAATCAAAAATGGAACAGAAGATGTAAGACAAACAATAACCCAGAAGAAGTTTATGAATAGTAACGTAGAAGAAGCTTGCAATTGACATAACTTCCTCTACAGATATCAGATTTAGGTTTTTTTTAGATGGTTTGCAAGAGGACTTCAAGAGATACAACTTTTATGGAGACCTCAAAGACAAATTCCATCTTTTGAGGGATCAAAAATGGAATAGAAGATGTAAGATGAACAGTAACCCAAAAGAAGTTTATGAATAGTAACACAGAAGAAGTTTGCAATTATCATAACTTCCTCTAAAGATATCGGATTTAGGTTTTCTTTCAATTGTTTAAAAGACAAATTCAAGACCTACAACGTTTATGAAGACTTTAAAGACAAATTCCATCTTATAAGAGATCAAAAATGGAATAGAAAATGTAAGATGAACAGTAACCTAGAAGAAGTTTATGAACAGTAACACAGAAGAAGCTTGCAATTGTCGTAACTTCCTCTACAGATATCAGATTTAAGTATTCTTTCAATTATTTGAAAGAGAACTTCAATAGCTACAACTTTCATGAAGACCTTAAAGACAAATTCCATCTTTTGAAGGATAAAAAATAGAGCAGAAGATGTAAGGTAAACAGTAACCGAGAAGAAGTTTATGAACAGTAACACAGAAGATGTTTTAGGCATTACTTTTGACTCCAATGTATAAAATTCTCATACTATATACCATTGGAAAGATAACAGAAAGATATACAACTCTCAAGAAGGAAACTTTGCCAAAATCTATCTAGATCAATCCCAAATTTTCCCTTAATTTACAAAGATGAATTTTACATTCATCCACCAATGTACTATACTTAGTTCTCACTTCATGACAAATTTTGAGACTCTTAGAGACAGAATTGAAAATTGATATCTTCATAAGGAATGTTTCCATATGATTCTAGTTTAATCCAAACAAAGAATCTTCTCATTTGGATAACTAGAGAGAAAGTTATGGCTAACAGACCAAAGCACACTCAGTGAACATTTTTCAGATCAACCACCACTTTTGTTTCCAAATCTTTCCTTATCACAACTCATACCAAGACCACTCTTTCAACTCCCTCTACTTCTAATTTTCAATAAAATCATATTTAAAAACAATCATACCCAGAAGTTGTCAATGAATGCATATACACTTAGTTTTGTATATGCAAAGATTCAAATTCACATACATGTATGCTGACATGCTGATGGGCATGAAAAGCAAATTTTTTCCTAACTCTCACATTGCTATTCTCTCCATTTGAAATTTGGGTTCTAACCCTTAATATGGGGATGGGATGTTACACAATCACCTGATGAAACATCCCAAATTTAGTGAAGCATTAATGGAGGGAATCAAAAAGAAGGCTGTAGGCACTAAAGGATACAAAGATTGTCAAGAACTTAAGGCTATGAAGGACAACTTGAAAATACTTAGAGAGAAAACATATTCTGAAGGCAAGAGGAAAAGATTAAATCCTTAGAGAAACTATTGAATTACCAAAAAAGGATAATGACAAGACTAGATGACCAGTAAATAAGAAAGGAAGAAGTTGACGTGATAAACAATTACAACAACTCTCTAAAAAACATTAATAACTAGGTTAAACAGAAATACAAAGTGTTAAGGCTGAAGGAAGGAGAGAGGTGCAAAAGCTATTACATGAACTTTATTAAAGCAAGAAGAAATAAGAACTACATTAAATACTTGGAAGATGAGGCAGGTTAAAGCTTCCTAGATCAGGAAAATAAGAAAAAACTATTTACAAACTCTTCAGCAAATAATTTGAGCAACAAGTAGAGGTACAAGAAATTCTAGAAGAGGTATTAAAGGGGATCAAACAAATTTCTAAGCAAGAAAGGGAAGAAATCACCAACTAGATAATTGGAGAGGAAATTATAGGAGCTTTGATCTCTATCACCCTGATAAATCACTTAGACCCGATGAATTTAATGGGAGACTTTTCTAGCAAAATTAGGCTATTCTAGGGGAAGAAGTGATAGAGGAAATAAAGAAATTCTTCCAAAAAGGGTCATTATGAAATAGTGGAACAAAGCCTATGTTTGCCTCATCCCAAAGCAGAGCAATGCTGAACTTACTATAGCATGCTGCAATGTCCTGTACAAAATCATTATAAAAATACTAGCCAATAGACTAAATCATAGTCTAAAAAGGATAATTAATCTAGCCTAAATGCTTTCATAAGAGGAACATTAATTGGCAAAAATATACTCCTTTTCCAGGAGCTACTCAAAGGATAAAACATCAAAATAACCATAAAATGTTGCACTATCAAAATAAACCTAGCAAAGGCATATGATTCAGTGACTTAGAGTTTCATCTCAAGCATACTAAAAGCAATAGGACACCCCCAGAGCTTAAAGAATGGATTGAAGAGTGTATAACCACAGCCTCACTTGCCATATTGGTGATTGGAGAACTACAAAGATGATAAAAGCTAAGAAAGGGTTAAGGCAAAGAGATCCACTATCCCTTTACCTGATTGTGTTATGTATGGAGGTACTTTCAACCATCTTTGAGAGGAACATAGAAAACAATGCTTAATTCCAATAACATCATAGATGTAAAGGTACAAAAATATCGTATCCTGCTTTTGCAGATGACATGTTACCGTTTTGTAGATGACATGTTGCCGTATTGTAAGGCTGAAAAGCAATCCATAAAACTTCTTATGCAAATAATGGAGGAGTTCAAAGCAATGTTAGGATTGATGTGTAACCCAGAAAAAAGTTGTGTCTACCTCTCAACAAATGCCAAGATGGATGCAACATCTAAAGCAATGTAGATGGGACTGAAATAAGCTAATTTACCCATTAAATACTTAAGAGTGTCAATATAACATAAAAAATTTAATGCTTCTAAATGCAAGCGATTGATAGACCCCTACAATAGGAAAATCAACCTCTATATAACAGGTACCTTAATAATACTGCAATTGGTGTAAACTATATTGAGTAATCTAGCTAATTTCTAGATCAACTACCTCTCACTTCCCAAGGGTATTTTGAAGAAGATAGACAAAAAACTAAGCGAATTCATATGGGATAGACCAACTACAGTGCTTAAGAAGATGATTAAGTCTATAGTGCTTAAGAAGATGATTAAGTCTATAGTGCTTAAGAGGATGATATTTCTACTGGGTCTTCGTCACATCCCCAAAAGTTCTAAATCACTAACTACACTGTCCAAAATACCCCCATTTATAAAGATCATAACTTTCGACTCAGATGTCTAAAAATTTTATACTATATATCGTTAAAAAGCTAGAAAGATAAGCTATAACTTTCTAGAAGACAACTTTGTCTAATTTAGCCTATATCAATACAGTTTTTCTCCTGAAGTTAGAACATGAAATTTACCCTTATGGAAGACTTAAAATTTGCACTGTGCAAACTTTGAATGTCCTTAGCATAACCATTCAGCTACCAAATTGACTTTATTAGACTCTCAAATCTCAACTCATTCGACTCATCACATTCAACTACCTCTGATCAGTCATAATTCCTATCTTTCTTTTCCATAACATCTCAATTATGTATATATATATATCAATAATTCATGTTCAATAACCATCTACTCAAGTTGATATCTTCTTCAAGTATATCTGATTCCTACTCAATATCATCCATACACAATTCATATTCCATAACCTCAAAAGAACAAAGTTTTACAAATCTTTAATGGCATTTCAAGTCATAATACATCATCGTCCCAAAATCTCAAATTACAAAAGATTCTTGAACAAATAAACTTGAAATGTGACTAAAACATTGTGCTTTCCCAAAACCAACTCAAAATACAAAATAAGCAAATTTGGAGAAATTCGCTTAGGCTCTTGATCACTTGATCTCTTAGGAAGATGGGATGAAAAGAGGGTAAGCTTGAAAGCTCATGGGTAACAGTTTATAACGAAAAAAATAAGCAAACCCTTTGAAAACATTCACTTATCATAGGAAATTTTGATTGAATCCATAGAGCACATGCTTCTCAAATTCTCATCGTGTAGTCAAATTCACAAACTATAAAACATGAATGCATCAACTTATTCACATATGATAAGCACATAATCACATTAGAATGGTTTGGGTGGATTCAAAATAGAACGTACTACACATTTTTCATAAGGGTCCTGTGTAGCCGTGAACAGATCGTACTAACACAATCTCACATAATAGTTTTGCGTAGCCGTGAACTTATGAGAGTCTATGAAAGAGCTCCATGCCACTAGCGGGCAGGTGGGAGAAGCCTTTTGTCAAAGTACACTTGACTTAACTTAGGAGACTACCATAAACCCACATAACATGTAGCTCATGACTTGTAAACTTATTGCCCAAAATGACACATTTTCGAAATTTGATTTCATAAACTTGATATCCTTTCAAAATCATTTCCATTTTTGATTTCATAAATAAATCACACAATTCATATACCAAACATATAGCACTTTCTCAAAACATTTAAAGGGCAAAAATGCACATTTATGATGCAATTGAAATCATTAAACTTCTTTAATTCAAAGAAGACATTAGTGGCTTATTTATTTTATTATAAACATATACCCACCTTGATTTCCTTACTTAAAGAATTGCTCAAAATGTCTCTTCTCTTGCTCCTCTTGCCTTTCTTGATTTCCTTTATCAATGGAAAACTCCAATAGGAATCCAATTGGAAATCCCATAAAGCACAATCACTAAAATTGACTATAGTATGCTTAAACTCATGCATTTTCTAAACTCAATGAACCTAACTCCTCCCAAAAATCTAAAAGATTCACAATGATCTTACCTTGAATCTTAACCAAATAAAATGATTATTGGCCCAAATAAAAGCTCTTCTCTTCCTCTTTCTTTTTTCCTTCTTGAACAATCTCAAAATCTCTCTTGAAGGCTAAGAAAATTGAAACCCTAGCTTATTTTCTCTTCTTTGTCTCCTTCTCTTCTTCTCTTTATATTTCTCTCTCTTCTTCATGATACTCTCTCTTTTTCACTTCAATTCATGTTTTTCCCCTTCTTAAAAAGCAAGACTGCCTTTCTTTCTTCCATTTTTACCCTTAATGAGCCCCAAAAGTCTATTTTACACTTCCTTATAGACTTATGTTCTTTTACCCTTAAGTGTCTTGCCAAAAACACCCTTGAATATTCTTACAACCTTAACACTTTAATTCCATTAACCCATGCAATAAAATCCTACTAACCTTGACATAATAATTAACTTCAAAAATAATTAATTCAATAAACCTCATAATTTATTTAATCATGCTTAACTTCAATGAAAAAATTTTAAGGGGCAATAATAATGGCTAAATCCCTTTAGTAAAAAGGCTTTGGAAGCTCTGTAATTAAAAGGAGAAGTTATAGGTGAAATGGATCCACATGGTTCATTTAAAAGGAGAAAATGTGTGGAATATAAAGGTGAAACTAACATTAAGTATCTTGAAAACTAGGAATTTTATATAGTCTTATGTCAAACACAAGAATAGTAATGGCTTTGGTACGCACTTTTGTTTTTGTAATTGGTTACCTGAAGGCCCTCTTTACAAAATTAGGGATTTCAACGTAATAAGAGCTATAGTTCCTACTATAAGCACAGTGGTGACCTTTTTTATGATAAGCTTGGCATCATCATTTCACTCAACATGTGGGTTTAAAATATTTTACAGATGCTTACTAAATGTATCCTTGACATTAGTAAAGAGATTCTATATACTAGACTCTACATAGGTGCTTAAAATTCATAACCATTTCTTACAAAAAACTATTGAGAGACTACTCTCCTAGAATACCTTGGTGTGATCTAGTCTAGAATTCTAATGTATATGCTTTTTATGCCTTTATACTATGGTTGACACTTTATTAAGTACTAGTAACAAAGGACAAGATCAAATTCATGATTGATAGCCAAGACTGTGTATTATGTGGGACTAACTAGGAAAATCGTGAACATGATTTCTTTGAATGCCCATTCTCTACAAAACTGTGAAGATCCCTCTTAGGGACTTTTGAAGTCCAATACAACCTTAAGGGATGACCAATAACTATGGAATGAGCTTCTAACCTCAATATTCAACACAAAGAAGACAAGAAGCTATTCAAGATATGCTTTAGGATGATCGTGTACTAAATATGGGAAGAGAGAAATAATAGCATCTTTAGAGAAAGCAGAAGTGACATTGATGCCATCCTTAGCAAATTTGTGGTCAAAATAAGATTAGCTACCTTAGCTAAGGGCTTTTATGTAAAGATGTCTCCTCCACTAAAGGAAAAACTAGCCTTAGTAGATAACAATATTATGTTGTTTGTTTGAGCCCGAGTCACCTTGTTTTTCCTTATCTTGTTGAAGACTTGATATATACGTGCTCTTTATTCAATAAATTTACTTTTGCCTTTCAAAAATAAAAATGATAACCTAAAAAAATGATAAAGAGACATTAGAAAAAGATTTGAGATGATCTTTTAAGGTACATTTTATCCATAGGCTAAGGAAAAGTTTCCTTGTTTGAAGCCTCTATCTTTGCCCAAATGACTATTGTTTAGAGACTTTGTAATAAACTTAAAGTTCATGCCAAAAATGTGCCAAACTTTAAGTACAATAGTGTTTAACCCAACCTTTATATATTCTCACAATAAATATCAAGTTGAAAGCTAGTAGTAGCATGGGGAAGGGCCTTCCATCATCAACTTTGGTACCCAAAGCAAAGTAGATCCCGCATTGTTTAGAAACAGAATAACAAAACTAGGATTCTTCTACTTATGATGTGCTGGCTCGAAGTTATGGCTTTTTAGAGGGAGGTTTGACTAATTGATTTTCTATTGTCAATTGTTTGGCTGGAAATGATTGTGTTATTGGTAAGACGAACCTTTTGTACAAGATCATCTTGGTGGATAGATATGTATAGGCTTGCTGTTGTGGTTTATGGTCATAAGGAATTTTTTTGTACGGTTCCTTATGAATTCACGTTAGGTTAGCCCTTTTGGTTTAGGTTAGAGATTTGTAGCATGGGCAATCTCTAGATTTGTATATAACTTTTATTATTACCTTTTTTTACAATTACTAATTTACAAAAAAAAATTCAATTTTATTAATGAATGAAGTTTTTGCTCAAATGAACTATTTATAGACATTTGGAGACTTTTTTCACAAACATACAAGAATTTGGATGCCAAGGCTATAACTCATTAACTTATTAAATGGTTGACATGCCTAACTACTTTAGGTACCATAACTTACTATTTATTCACTCCTAAATAAAAAACATGTGATAAATAAATATAAGACATATTATTTGCTTTGTCCTCTCACTTTATCCACAATTTATCTTATTAACTTTGTCATATCACTAACAATCTTTATCCAAAAATAAAGGTTAACTAAATTTCGAGTTAATTTGCAAATGGTTTGACTAATGCACACTTATAGTCTACTATGATAGTTGGAGTATCAATTTGTCCTCAGTCCAATGACGAATGCTCAAGACATGTCTAATTCACTCAAGTCAAACCAATCAATGCCCCGTAATCTATTGAAGTTACTCCAAATTTGAACCATATTTGGTCTCACCTAATAAGTCACCTTAATTATTTTGATATACCTTTCTCACGCATAATCCTTGGCAGTGGTTACCAGTGTTCACCAGTAGCTAGCAGAACGGTCCTTCTATGTTAAGTGGCTAACACCTATCGTCTTTCCTCCTATTTCAAGCCTTCTCGGATAGGCTTGCCTTGTTGTAACCGTGGACCATCCTTTCTCTTCAACCAACCTCTGATTCTATTAATATGCCCAGATATTACCCGCAAACGACCCGTCGGTTAGGTCTAGAGCGAGTCACCTTACCCGTATCCACTTCCTCCAACATCCCTCAGTAACAGTAACCAAAACAATTCAAATCCTGGCAAAGGTAAGATGATGCATAGAGTCATGTCAGGCACATCAAAGACATTCCAAGTCCTCTGTCTCACCTCACCCACCAAACACCGCTCTAGCTACCCATTTCTTAAACTCCCCAAACCCACAAGGGTTTTACCAGGGTTTAACTTGAGGTCTCTGTGCACCTCATCGGCTACTTCCGCATCCACTCCCGTTGAACCTGACAATTTGAAGCACTCAATTCTTCTGGAAAGACTCAGACTTAGGCACCTCAAGGACTCCACTAAAAACCGCCAACCCAAAGTCCTAGGCCCACCAAAACCTGCGCTTGCTATTGTGGGTAAAGAAGAAGAACAAATAGATGGTTTTAGAAAGTCGAGGAATGGGAAAAAGATCGTTGGTAGCTTTGAGGAGGTGGGCTTGAGTGATGAAGTAATGGGAGCTGTTACAGAGATGGGAATTCAAGTGCCTACTGAGATCCAGGGCATTGGGATTCCCGCTGTGTTGGATGGCAAAAGTGTGGTCTTGGGTTCTCATACCGGCTCTGGCAAGACTTTGGCCTATATGTTGCCTCTTGTTCAGGTGATCTTTTGCCTTGTCAATGCATTGGTTTTCTAACTGTTATGGCAATGGACTTGAAAATTATTTCTGTTTTGCATTATTGTCCTGTTATAAAATTCCACGTAAATTTGCCAATGGATTAAATTTCTGCTACACTATTCTCAATGTGGAATTTGATCCTTTAGTACGTACAATTGGCCAGTTGATTATCTACCTTATTGGCTCTGCACTTTCACTCGTTCCACAATCAGAAAACTTGACTTACTATCAATTATATCTGTACTGGTATTGGTATTGTCAGATTAATTGTTTAAACATCATGTTTCACTTTAATAATTGGATTTGCAGTTGTTGAGAAGGGATGAGGAATTGCTGGGAATGCTTATGAGACCTAGGCGTCCTCGAGCTGTTGTTCTATGCCCCACAAGAGAATTATCAGAGCAGGTTTCTTTACTTTTGCTTTTTCATGTGCTTGCTCTTGAAGGTTGAGTTTTCCCTATTTTTGAAGGATACATCTTTTCAATTAATGACATTATATTCTTTCGCAGGTTTTTCGTGTAGCTAAGTCTATCAGCCATCACGCACGATTCAGATCCACTATGGTTAGTGGTGGTGGTCGGTTGAGACCTCAAGAAGACTCATTAGGCAACCCTATTGATATGGTAGTTGGAACACCTGGCAGGATTCTTCAGCATGTTGAGCAGGGAAATATGGTATATGGTGACATAAAATACTTGGTGAGCTCCTGATCTTTGTTTTACTTTTATATATTGCCATCTTTGAAGTTGGAAAGGAAGTTTTGAAATGTTTTGTAGCTCTTGCTTATGGAGCTTCTTCTTGGTGTAATAACTTTGTTTAGCTTCTGGTGTTTCTAACCTTTTTTAAGGTGTTGGATGAGGCAGACACAATGTTTGATCGGGGTTTTGGTCCTGATATTCGAAAGTTTCTAGGCCCATTAAAAAACCGTGCAACAAAAGGCCAAGGGTTTCAAATTGTTCTAGTTACTGCAACAATGACAAAGGTATGCTAACCTTGATTGGTAATTTATCATCCATATATGAGAAAACTTAAATTGGGGTGGCAAAAGGCCCTAGGCCTCATAGGCTCAAAGTCAATTGGAAAAACTCAATTTGACTAGGCTTGGGGTCAGGCTTGGAGCTAAAAAAAATTTAGTATTAAGACCTAGTCCCATCATAGACCAACCCATTGCCAACCCTAGAGTCACCATGCCTTTTATCCACTAATCAAATTATTTGGTTTTTATTGCCTTGAAGAAGCACTAAATCCATTTCTAAAGTACTTAACTAATAGTTTTCTGTCTAAAATGAGAAAGTTGATATAAATAGATGGCGGTGTCTCTCACAAAGGGATCTGAACCTGAGCCATACCCAGGTGATAGTGGGACCATAACTCTTATTTGATAACTTGACTACTAATTTGCGTGTGAAGTAGCTTAGAGTTGTGATTCAAAAGAACTTAAGGTCTACAGAAGAAATAAAAGAGGAAAAATTAGTCAACAACAAGCCTTAATTTGGTGGGATGAGGATTGAGGATTGAGAATTGAGTTGATGTCCAAGATAAGGGTTGCAATTTAGATTATGTTAGAATTTCTTATTGGAATAGAAGTAGTAGTAAGTTAAATATATTATTCTATTTCAGATATGTTAAATATATTATTCTATTTCAGATATGTTATCTTAGTTGTTTAGGACTTATATAATATTTATTAGAATAGTATTTAAATTTTAGGAACCCCTTTATGCTAGAATAAGAGATCTAAGAACTCTATATATTTGTACTCAACCCTTCAATAGAAGAAGCAATTCTAAATTTTTCTGCAAAGTTGAGTTTTCAACTAGAATGTGTGATGCTTTCTCCTAAGAGTGATTCTTCTACTTTGGGAGTGATTTCTAATTTTCTAATCTCCATTGTTTGTGTTCTTCACAAAATTTCAGTCATCTTAAACCTAAATTCCTTCCATATTAAACCCTAAAATTCTAAGCCCATTTTTCTAGTAATCAAACAATTAAAACCCAACTATACCAAACTGAAATTTGAGTATTCCTATCCAAAATTCGGCCCTAAAATTTGATATTCCAGCAACCTAATATCAGCCATATGTTTTAATTTTTTTATTTTTAGATATTAGTTAATACCTCTTCTATTGGTCCTACCTCAATTTGGTATTAGAGCTTTGGTTCACAATGGCAACACATAATAGATGGGCATCTAGAATAATATTTAGCGACTTAGAGCAAGATGAAATACTTCTGAATATTGTAAAAAATTGTGCATCAATGATCCTTGTTCATAAGGTGCTTCAAAACCCAACTTACATGTAACAACTCCCATCAGAAAACATGCTTGACAAATTTTGGAGAGGTTGAACAACCTTGCCATACATTCCTTAAAATTAAGAACTCCTACGAGAAAAATTATGCCAATAACAACCTATACTTGATGATGAACTTCGAGAACATGGTAATAAGCAAGAAGAAGAGATTGATATTGATCACAGCACGCAATGTACGAATAAATCTTTGCTAAAAAATAATGTAGTGATTTTGATTTCTCAAATTTAGTAGATCAATTCGAATCTTCGAGCCTAGATGTAGAAGGTGCTCAAATACTTGATGATATGGAGAGTTTGGCAGTGGAAGATGATCATGACATGGGAGATGATCAAAGCGTTAAAGATGAAAACATAACAAAGTGGATTCTTAGGCAACTAAAGTTGAAAAAATTGAACAACAAGTTTAAACACTTAAATAACAAACTGAAACAACAATGCAACAGGTTGAAAGAATAAGACAACAAGCTAAAAAAACAAAACATGGAGCTAAAAAGATAATCCATAAACTACTTGGGGTTTCAGAGCTTGTTGGTTTAAAACTTGATGATATCCTAAATGTTGTTGATGAAGGTAGTGTTGTGGTGGTTGATGAAGGACAAGTAGACTTGAATGAAGATGCACAATTAGTACAACATATGAATAAAGAAGAAATTGTGAGTGCACTTGCAAAGTCAAAATTCAGCAACAATGGCAAGTTAGTGCATCTTACTATAAGAAGCAACAATACGTATGTTCTTGATGCCTGTATTAATGAAACCATTTGTAAATATATTGGTCTAAGACTTATGATGTTGTTCTCACCACTAAACTATTCTTCAAAGAGGTTTTACATCTCCATGGATTACCTTTAACTATCGTATTCGAGCCTGACACAAAGTTTATGAGTTATTTTTGGATGATTCTATTAAAACATTGAACACTAAGCTTCAATTTTTAGGTTCATTCTATCCCCAAATTGATGGACAGACAGAGGTGGTGAATAGAAGCTTGAGGGACTTGTTAAAATGTTTGGTTGAAGACAATGTGAAAAATTGGGACCTAATTCTTCCTATGGTAGAATTTGCATGAAATAGTTCTATAAATATGTCTACTAGTAAAAGCCCTTTTGAGATAGTCTCCGAAGTTCAACCAAGGAAGCCTATTGATTTAGTTCCTTTACCACAAATAGCAGGAGTTAGTGTTGAAGCAGAAAGTTTTACACAACACGAGGGACATCTTTGATAAGAGACGATGAAAGATATCAACCATCAATTTGTCCTATAAAGGCCATGCTGATCAATATTGTCGATTGGTGGAATTCAATGAATGGGATATGGTAATGATTAAGATTTGTCCAAAGTGTTTTCAAAAAAGGAAATGTAAGAATCTTCATTCACGAAATGTTGGACCTTATTAGATCATTAAGAAGATAAGCACTAATGCTTATGCTTTGGAATTACCAAGTGACCTAGGAATTAGTCCTACCTTTAATGTTGCCAATTCATCCATTTGTCATGGATATGATCATATACAATCTCCTATTATAGTTGTGAGAATTCTAACCATTTCCTATCTTAAAGAGGAGATAAAGGATATTCTTGATGAACAAATGGTAGCTACAAGAGATAGAGGATATCAACAATTTCTTGTCAAGTAGAAAGGAAGATCAATTTCTGACGGTACTTGGATTTTAGAATCTGATTTCAGAAGTTGAATCCATACTAATATGATCAATATTTATCACATTCAATGTTGAGGACACTTTAGACAAGCTGTGAAGAGTTGACACAAAAGAACCTTAAAGTCTATAGAGGAAAATATAGTCAACCACAAGCCTTAATTTAATAGGATGAGAATTGAGAAATGAGTTGACATTCAAGATAAAGAATGGAATTTAGATTATGTTAGAATTCCTTAGTGGAATAGAAGTATCGGTAAGTTAAATATGTTATATCATTTCAGATATGTTATTCAATTGTTTAGAACTTATAGATTTTCTATTGGAATAGGATTTAAATTTAGAAGCCCTTTCTTACTAGAATAAGGGTTCTAAGAACTCTATATATATGTATACTCAGCCCTTTATGAATTTTTCTACAAACTTGAGTTTTCAACTAGGTGTGATGCTTTCTTCTGTGAGTGATTATTAGACCTTAGAAGTGATTTCTAGTTTTCTACTCTCCATTATTTGTGTTCCTCATAAGATTCCTGTCATCTTAAACCTAAATTCCAGCCATATTAAATCCTAAAATTCTAAGCCCAAATTTCTAGTAACACCAAACACTAAAATCCAACTATATCAAACTGAAATATCAATATTCCTAGCTGAAATTCACTCTTGAAATTTGATATTCCAGCAGCCTAATATCAGCTATGTGTCCTAATTTTGTGATTTTTAGCTACTAGTTAATACTTCTTCTATTTTTCCTATGTTAAGTTGTTTCCATTTTCCGTTGTGTAATTTCTTCTGCATCAACTTGACTTTCCAATCTGCCTTTCCGTCTATAGTACTACAAGTTTAGAAATGACATATAGGGATTGTTTAATCTAGGTAAATGTTGAAGTTTTCTAAGTTAATTTGAGGTGGAAGGGTTGATCTTTTAAATTAGCTATCAAATCAATAATTCAAAATTATCTGGTATGCTTAGCATCTTTGAGCAACACTCCTCATTGAACCATAAGCATTCTGTTCAGTTATGTGGCAGAAAGCCATACAAAATACGTGAAAGTTCATATTGATTGTCTTCTCGTATATATGCTAGTTTGGATGTCCTGACCATGATTTATGAATCTAACTTCAGGAGATTCATTTTGTAGTTGCTGGTAATATGAAGAAACTATTGTGCATGGAGATTTTGGTGTTTGAGGTGTTTGGATAACTGAACTTTTGACATTTGCAGGCGGTGCAAAAGCTGATTGATGAGGAGTTTCAAGGAATTGAGCATTTTCGCACGTCAACATTGCATAAGAAGATAGCTTCTGCTCGCCATGATTTTATAAAGCTGTCAGGTTCTGAAAACAAGCTGGAAGCTTTGCTACAGGTCAACTACTCTGATCCTTTCTTATTTTCTGATTGCTGCTTAGGACATAAATATTCCAAATTATGCGCATATGCAATAGTGAAGTGAGCGCACACAAGAATTTGTGTTGTATGTTCTAAAGTGTATTGTTCTTGCTTTTAACAAAACTGGAGTTTATTATTCAAACAGCTTACTTCAGGATGACATTTCCTTAGTTTTATTAGACTGTCCTTTCCCTAGTTTTATTAGACTGTCCGTTATGTCTGGTTTAGTTGGACAAAGTTTTAATATTTCGAATTGAACAAAACTCGTTCTCCATATATTCTATACCTGCAGTTCGGCTATGATTTGTTCTTGTCATATCCTCCTCAACAATGTTGATGGCAGTTTCTTCCTTAGAAAAGTCCCCTGCTTGGTCGATTTTTCTATTGTCAAGCATATGTTATGGTCAAAGAAATTCCCATTTGTCCCAAAGGCATGGTTTCCAGGACATTATTACTTTAATTTCAAAGAATTCAACTGTTATTTGATCCAGACAGTAGTATAAATAACATAAGTCTCATAATGTGGGATAGGCTTGCTGGCCCTTAGCATTAAAATTGTAAATAACATCCTCTTTTAACTTAGAAATTTGAAATAATTCTGGATATCTTGAAAATGATATAAATGCTTAAATGAGCTATGTCTATTAGAAAACAAAACTTAGTTCTGTGAGCCATTTAGCACCACATCCAAGAAACCAGGACAATGACAAAGAACAGAGTCAAGCATGCATAAGGTCAATTAGCTTGTTTATTGCTCGCATGAGTCTGTGAACCAATGCAATTTGCATGGATAGTACAAATTGTGTGAACCAATGTAATTTGCATGGTTATAAAATCAATTGGAACTATAAATTGTTGCATCAAAGTTTTTTAGACATTTAAATTTAAATGTTTAGCTTTGACATAAACTTAAATAATACTTGAAGTTCTGGCTTGTTACTTATCTCTTTATTTTTAATTATAGAAATTTATAACATGCTAAGTTAATAAAGCTCTGTAAAATGCTTTATGTAATCTTGCATTTTAAATAAAGTATTAGTATTTATGTATATTCTTATTTATGTTATTAATTCTTACTAAAGGATATACCAGTTTAAGAACTCTTTATAGCTGTTAAACCTCTATTCCTTAAATCTTTCCTGTTATTAGTTTGATATCCTATCTGGTTTTTAAAACATTAGATGGAATTTCTAACAAGAGTTTATAGAATACCCATGTTTTCTTTTTTATAGACCGTAAGGTAAGAATTCTAAAAGCAGTTGCAAGTTAATTATAAGTTATGTTATTGTATTAGGCTTCTTGGTTTAAATGGAATTCACGAAGCATCTATGTTTATGTAATTCCTACTTCTAGTCGGGGAAGTTAAAAAGTCATTGTTTAGCAAAATGGCTTTGGATGATTCTAGTTGACCAAATGGCCATAGAAAATCAAATTTGGAATTGAAGTTTCTACTAGGTCTGTCATAATTGTCAATTTCAGAAGGTCAGGTAATTTGCATTATTTATTGAAATGGGTGCAGGTTCTTGAGCCCAGTTTGGCAAAGGGGAACAGAGTGATGGTGTTCTGTAACACTTTGAATTCCAGCCGTGCTGTTGATCACTTTCTCTCTGAGAATCAGATTGCCACTGTCAATTACCACGGAGAGGTGCCAGCGGAACAAAGGTAAAAGGATGAAAATCTTATCTCATTTTCCTAATATTTAGTATTTGCAAGTTGAACGTGTGTGTATTATGATGATATTATCAGCTTTTAGTAAGCACCTTATTTTATTTATCAAGTTAAGAGGAAAGCAAAAGCTTCTAGCTTGCCTCTTAGTTCCCAAATATGATCTGTAAATAGAAAAGAGTAATTTTCCTGCCTCTGTGCAAAGGTGACTCTTTACAACTTTTGTATATCTGTATGAAAATGTATGATTTTCAAAAAACGAACTCATTTTTATGTGCATGAAACTTTCTTCTTTTGAGCAGTAGCTCATGCAACTTGCATGCATTTCTAGAAGTCTCTATTGGATGGTTAATGTTAAATTATTTCCAGTTAAAGCATCAACGAATCAGTGAACATATGACACCTGTTTCTGGAATTGTTTCTCTTTTTTTGTTTTTATGTTGGGATTGATTCTATAATCAATCTTATCCTTTTCTTGTTCTGCACAAAGTAGGCTTGCTAACGTGGTGGGGAAATTCGTAGTTGTGACTTAGACTTTCCTGGCCATTTCTTTATCTATCTGATAAGTTGCTCCATATGGATAATATGACCACTGAATCTTGTGACAACACTTCTAAAATGTGTGGGGTTTCTCAGAATATAGCAGCATGCATTTTACAGTATTAAGAGAACCTCTATTATTGCCATTACCAACTTATACAAAATTGATTAACTTGGGTGTTTCTTGGATAACATTGTTCTAAATTTTGATTTCTCCACAGTTTTATGCGTATATGTTATTGTTCCCTGTTGGAGATGGCCATCATGGTATATTTTGTTTGTTCTGAACCAACTTTTTTTTTAATGTATTCTACAGATACATCATTTGTGCTTAATGTTATGTTCCTTTATCACTTATATTGTCGTTGCAATTTGCATTAGATCTTAAATGTTTTACAGACACATTTTTTTTGGTGATAAACCTTACCTTTCACCAGCCATAATTTTGTAAGGAATATCTGCTGCATTTTAACAATGTATTTTCTATAACGCAAGCCAAGTTGTGTTAATAGCAGAAAAATGCTTTTGGACACAACTCAGGCAATAGTGTCCATTTTTAACATTAAAATTAGTTTCAAAAGCCTTTTTGTGCCCCTCTCCTCTTCACCTTGGCGTCACTCTATATGAATGGTCTAGAACTGGAGTGTCTCTATAATTTGAATTTCAATGTTTTGAGTAAGCTTTTATTTTGAACTAGGGTTAAAAATCTCAACAAGTTTAAGAGTGATGATGGAGACTGTCCCACTTTGGTGTGCACAGATTTGGCTGCCAGGGGACTTGATTTGGATGTAGATCATGTAATCATGTTTGATTTTCCCTTAAACTCTGTAAGTGACTACACTCTTATGTACTTTTTTTCTCTTGTGCACACCTGTTTGCACATTCGTTACTTATATTTTTGCAGTTTTCTTGTAACGCTTGCCAACCTCCATGATGCTACTTGACCAAGTGAAAGTCATAGGTGTTAAGTGTGTGGATCTGGGATCAGATCCTACGCTTGTTTCTCTGCCCTTCATTTAGAGAAGAATGGAGAAGTTGGATATTGGATTTTCCTCTTGCATTTGAGATTAGTACTTTCTAGCTTCCTTAAGCCGAAAATAAAATATAATTAATGTGTTACATATTCTTGACTTCTAGATCGATTACCTTCATCGGACCGGAAGAACTGCCCGAATGGGTGCAAAAGGTATGCTTCATGAAATTTATTGTATGTTGTAGGTTGTTGAAGGGTTGACACTTTTGTTGTGGCAGAATAGCCCTAATCGTAATTCGGAAGGCACATTTTTTTGGACTTGCATTAAGTTGAAAAAATTTTCACCATCAGATCCTTTTCATTAATACCTATTTTTTGCATATGGAAAAGGCCTGAAATCACACTTCTATTTTAAACTTTCTTTTGAAATCAATTTAGTATTTTCATCCATCCATTTATTTGGAGCTGGAAAACTAATCCTGCTCCGCAACTTTTGGCCTGTAAAGTGAAATCTTCTATTACTTTTTCCTGCAAGTGTTTGATGATAAGATGCTTATGTTATCAATGTAGTCTTCTGGAAACTTGCAGAAGTTCCAATTTCATAGTTTTGAAGCTTTTGGTCGTCATATGCTCTTGCAAAACTACAGGGAAGGTGACAAGCTTGGTTGCCAAAAAAGACCAACTGTTGGCAGCAAGAATTGAGGAGGCAATAAGGAATAATGAAAGCTTGGAGTCCCTCACTCTGGATAATGTGCGTAGGGATATTGCCAGGGCTCGGATAACAGAAGAAAAGAGTAGGGTTGGAAAACTGAATAAAGCATCCAGCCAGATTAAGCCTGCAACTGTAAAATCTCCAACCATCGGTGCAAAGATTGCATCTTCAGGAGCCAAATCTGGAAAAACATCCACTCGAGCCAAATCTGTAAAGTTATCTGCTTCAGCAAAATCGGTAAAACTCCACAAAGTTGAAAGCACAGAGAAACCCTACGGTAGAATTAGGTCAAAAAAGCCATCCACTGGTTCAAAGTTGAGTGTTGTTGCATTGAGGGGCAGATCCTCTTCGGCGGACAAGAAACTACTGAGGTCCAGTTAGGATCACGCATCAAAGAAATTCTTATGTGGGCAAAATTTGTACATTAGACGGTGCTCTTTCTGGTAATAGGATTATCACTTCCTATTTACTGTTATAGTAATTGTTGGTAGCTTTTTACCCCGGCTTCTCTGCCCCCCTTCATCAATTGATTCTTGTAGTTCGTATCTATATATATATATGGCATTATGTAAACTGGTTTTGTGATAGATCACCAAAACCAATTGATCTACTTCATTGGTCTAACGGGCTAAACGTGAAAATTGAAGAGCCGTTTAAAGTTTTTTTTAAGGAGTTCAACTCATTTATATTAAGGTTATATAAATTAGGCTTTTTGTAATTTGGGCGTTTATTCATGTATCTTCTAATTTGTAAAAGTTATCAATAATTTTCTTATAATATTAGTTTTGTAACGTTCATTTTTCTATTGTCAAATTTTGTTAGAAATCTTAGTTGTAAACTCTAAAATGATGTTTAAGTTACTCAAACCATAGCCATGAGTAACGTCATTTTGTAATGCACACAATGCCACGAGTAACCATGGAAACAGAAAAAGGGTTGAAGGCATGCTGGGTCACAACGGAGAGAAAATGAACAATTGACAAAGTCGTTTGAAGTCGTTGTGGAGAGAAATCGAAGTGGACTAAGGATTATAGTAGCTATTGTTGAGTAAAAATCTTCATCCAAGTAGGTTTACGATTTGGAGATTAGAGTTTGAGTTTGAATTTAGTAAATTTGGGAATTTTAATTACATTCCATTTTAGGAATTTTAATCAGACATCAACAAACTCAAATATTAGAAGGAGCAACAGAGGCTTAAAGGCTTTTTTTTGGTTATCTTTTGTTATGTCTTTGTGTTCTGTTATAAGAAGTTTTATGAGTATATAGATAGAATGATTACAGATATTGACGAGAATAGGACCATTAAAGCGAGATTTAATACAAGAACTGTGAAGAATTCAACCAATCAACATAAGGAAAGTTTTACATCACTCGGAAGTTATTTTTTATGTAGTGTATTTGCTGCTTTATTGCAGCAATTTCTACTGCTTCGATATTTAGATTCCTATTTATGGCTCCATCAGGGGGGTGGGGAACCCAAGAGGAGTCAAAGGCAATAATTGATGTAACAAATAGATTAAGATGGATATCTTTTGTGTTATCAAGTTTACTTGGTCTCCACTATCAAATTAACTATTTACACAGAATTTATTGTTGAAAGATGTAGAATGTCATCATGAGAGCAGCAAAAAAAATTAATTTTATTTTTCAAAAGCTAAAATCACTTCAATTTATAAAATGATTAACATATATATCATAATAAAGCATGAATCATA
>JANIJH010000003.1:43180238-43190477 GCA_024520975.1 Erythroxylum areolatum
TAATCCAATCTAAAGCCTAAAAGTTCTAAGAAGAGGTTCTGAAATTAACTTAGGCCAAGTTTTTAATTGCCTAGGCCTGATCACCCTAAAACCAATTTAATACAATCGGTCGCGTCTCTCTTCCTCTATAACAAATACATATGCTTATGAAAATAGGATAACTAACTAATGCTAGCTCATCAAATAATCATAGTAATGGTGATGGAGTGTAAAAACAACCTAACCCACACAAATCAATCTTCTATTGATCATTTTGTTAAACTGGACCTTGAATTGCATGAACCAATTTTCCTCTTTTCCTCTTATATATAAATTGCATTAGAGGCCTATCAGAACTCTAAGAAGAGAAAAGAGAATTTGCATGCCTATAAGTCAGATGTAATTAAGTTTTATGCAAAGACACATCAAATCAGTTTTATAGCCAAACATCATGGACTACTCTAGCTATATACGTATTAAACTCGTAGGTGAAAGAGATTATGCAGGAGTTAAAGTGACGTGGTAAGAACGACGAGGTAGGTAGTAACAGCTGTAACTGTAGAAGTGTAGAGACCAAAGGGAGGAGAGAAGCATTGGGAAAGCTAGAGGGACTACTATTCTTAGTTATTCTAAATTACAAGTTCCTTCATTTGATGGTACTGACGATTCGTTGATTTGGATTCATAAGCATGAATAATTCTTTGAAAATCAACTACTCCATCTTAATGGGGAGGCACAATTATGGTTTTACAAGGTGAAGCAAACATGGATTGAGGGACATTTATAAAGCAATGTCACTTAAGGTTCAATTTGCCAACGAACCTCAACCCCCTAAATGAATTGGCCAACCTAAAGCAAATAGAAAAAGATGAAGATTTTCCTGAAGGAGTTCCAATACTTACTGGCCAGAATGATAGAGCTTACCATAAAGTAGCAAATCAGCCTATTCATTACTAGTCTTATGGAAGAGTTATGATTGGAAGTAAAATCGCAGTAATAGCTTAGAAGTTGTTATGAATTTGGCTTACCCTTATGATGATAAGAAATTGAGGAGCAACCAAATTATTTTAGGGAGGAATCCCAAGCAACACTTACTAGGATCAAATAGAGAATAACCACTGGAGGAATAACTGCAAAGGTTGACCCACGGGAGACGAGACGCACCACAGACGGAGGAGGAGAAGGCAGAAGACGAACCGACGAGACGCACCATGGACGGAGGAGGAGAAGGCAGAAGACGAACCGAGAAGAAGAACCGAGAAGACGAACGCAGAAGGCAGAAGGCAGAACCGACAATCGAGAAGACGAACGCAGAAGGCAGAGGCGACAGGCGAGGCGAGAAGGCAGAAGGCAGTTCCGGAGAGAAGAGCAGGCGCCGAGATTCGAGAAGAAGAATCGGGAAGTTAGGTAGGATAGGAAGAACCGAAGAAGCCCTAATTTTAATTCTATTCCAAACTAATTCGGGTAACCCAAATTTTTTCGGAGTTACCCGTACCTTACCCGAAATATTTCGGGTAATTTTCGGGCTGGCCCGATTTACCGAATATTTTCCATTTTGCTACCCGAATTAATTCAGGCCGGGGGGGGTAATCGGACCGGCCCGAATTATGCTCACCCCTACATACAATGTTCTACTTAGATAAAAGCATATAATTAATGTCTACTTTACTTAAGTCCAATCATGTTAATTCTTTATCATTAGTAATTGATTCAATCGATGACATTTGACAACTATTTTAAAGTTTCATTCTACCTTGGCCAAGTATTTTATGAATTGATACTAATTGAAAGCAACTGAACATTCTTCCTAATCACTTCAAGGTTTGAATCCTATATTAATCACTCAACTACCTCCATATAGTTTATGTTATGCCAATAACTACCAATTGAGCTACGCTTAACTAAATTAAACCATAAGTAGTATTAAAATATAGCAATCCCTATAAGGAATAACTTTAGAGATTTCAATCCAAAACATCACTTACACAATCATTACAATGAGAATTCTATAGACTTATAAGTAATATTCCAAATGGAATTCTAATATGGGGTCAATTTAACAAATTTGTTCTTTAACAAGCACTCACACTTTTGTTTAAGTATCTCCATATTTGGTTTACGAAATTAACTACTTCCTTTATAAGGAAGAAACATAACATAGGCTAGTCTTTTTGTGTTCTGTTAATGTCTAGTCTCAAAGGAACAATAACTAGGGATAATACATAAATGCGATACAAATTTCATAATTATAATCTCATTGTAATTTCATTTACAATATATATTTACTTCATGGACTTTATCATATACATCAAAATGCCTTTGTATAACTATGTAACTAAACTACAAATAACAATTGGGCGTAAGGCATAAACCAACAATCTCCTGCTCGTACTTAACCAATCGTTTAAATATTTTATACTATATCACCGTATGATGATCATGCTATTGCTAGGATAGTGGATTAATGAGAGAATTCCCCAAAATTTTCTATAGTGAGTACGTGCTTAAATCTAAGAATTTTCATCTTAATTATCATCATAATTAAGAGAAACTTCCTAAATATATATTTGAATTTTTAATGAGACCTTAGCTTCGTTGTCATGCCCAATAACTCTAGTGTTCTATAGTATATTACTATCTGAACAATGCATGAAAATATACCAAGTTCATTAAAGAACTTATTGATCTAAATAATAATTTACACTAGATAAAAATAGTAGTATGGCTTAATTAGCAACCATTGCTACATTGGAACCTTCCAATCTTAAAATAATATTGTTATAAGTAAAACGTACCTTAATTCAGATTTACTTCTAAAGTTAATATCTTTATAATTTTGAACTCTAATATCAACTCATGCAAAGAACAATAGATATCTTTAATACTTTACAAGTATCAGATATCTCAAATACTAAACACCTTTAGTACATTACCGACATACTTGGACTTATAACAAGTAAATAACATCCATATCAATCTTTCTAGATTTAATTCCAAAAATTAAGTTGTCATCTTTTTGTATCCAATAAGAGTCATTTTTAGACAATTATATTTTCAACAATTGAAAATATATATTATTGTTCTCTCTATGAGCAATATGCCTCTACATACTCATATTAAAGAGAATAACTATACTCTCATTAACCTTTTTATAGATATGATAAATTCATAACCATCTTTGAAACATACTTTTAACTCATTATGAAAGTGAATATTTCAACATCTTGTAGCCTTTTAACTATACATCAAATGTATCAATAAATGCATTATATCTAATTTAATTTATTGCCATGAGATTTAAACTTTTCAAACTTCATCTTACTCCCAATACTTATCTTAAGAACAATTCTTCTATGAGTATACATTGAAACAAACAATTTGTTCAAAGGGTATGTAAGATTATAACCATCCTTTTAGATCTCTCATCACCTATTATCTAATTTAGTTCTAAACTTAGTGGATGATAAATGTTTCAACTAAGCATCACATCCCTAAATCATTTACCTTGACTCTTTAAAAGGCTTAGCGTTTCACATTTAATATCAAATATTATTAATTAATTTAATTAAAACTTTCGAAGATAAGTTATAGTACTAGGCATAATATAAAAGAAATAAATATTACTTACACAAATCTATACTAATATGTAATTTAGTTATAAAGGTTTTCATTAGAAAATCTCATTCCCTAAATAATCAAAAATTTTATATCTCACCAGATCTAAACAATTTGAACTTTTTCAAGACTTCATATCAATATTTCATTTAGTACATATGACTTTGCCACATAAATTCATTAGCAAATTTAAGGAAATAAAAGTATCATCCTTTTATAAATTGTTATAGTATCTCATACATCACATCTCTAAAATTTAAAAATTCAATACCATCATCTTTATTTAACTAAAGGTTGATTTGATTTTTCTTCAACTTAATAAGTTTCACAAGTTTCATATGATAGTCTTGGTTATCTAACTTTGTATTCTTGCCACTTATGTTAAACATAGACCTCCCTTGATTCAATAGATACAATCTATTTGTATAAAATTGAATCAACTGCTTTTACTTTAAAAGCTATTTCTTATCATGCCTTGGACATTGAAGTAATGTTAAATATGAATTCATTATTAAATAATCTCAAGCATGAAATATGAATACAAATGATTTCTATCAAGCATGTATATGCAAGAAAAGTTATGCAATCATTTTTCTTCTAATAACAACTATTATCATCTATAGAAAGCCACAATTGTAATCCATATTTATGCTCTTACTAGGCTAAATTAAATGAAAAAATTCATCAAGGTACTAACCCTTCCTTTACTTTATACAACCTTTTGCATCTTGTTATCATAATTTTGACATACATCTTACATGTTTTCATCAAAGTTTATGAGACATTATTCAGCTTAAAATGTCAATACCTTTTGTTTTCTACATGATATTGATGTATCTCTAAAACTTTGTTACCAAATCTTTAATACAGATTAAGAACAACAGTGCATAGTGAACATACCATTTTTCTACCCTACCATCCAATTAAGAAAACCTTAGATGCTAACACCTTAAGCTATCATTGCTACCATCACTTGTAGTGACCAGCTCGTGTCATCATCACCGACATTGCCACCGCCTGTTCTTCTCCAATAGTTAGCTCACAACCACCGCATAGCTACTTTAAGGGTGCACAATAAATGCCAACTACTAGCTGCCATCACTACTTACTACTTGATGTCTCTAAGCTCTCATCACCAACTATCTACATCCATGTCATAACCTGCTCCACTCATCTCTGACTTTGTTTAATTGCTTGCATTTTGCTAATGTATGTTGCAACTTTATGTCATCAATACCATCAATTTAAAGTTTTTGGAACTGCCAACTAGCTCCGATCACCGTCAATGACCTACTGCAACCAATTTCATCAATCCTTTCATCTACCTCTGATGACCACCAATTTCATCAAATTTTGTGGCACATTAGAACACTTTTTTATTCTAATTTTATGGCACTCTAAAGCATTTTATAACCAAGTTGTAAAATCTATAAGATTTAAATTTTGATGCAAACTTTTTTAATCTAATTTTTTAATTTTCTCTAATGTTATTTTTGGTTTTACGTATATAAGATGTAGACTAATGTAAAAAGCACAAGAGAATAATGAATATGGAATAACTTTGAATGAAGAGGAATGCATAAAAATGACTTTTGAATTGAAAACAATTGCAAATAGAAAGAATTGGGTAGGATGGAAGATGAATGACATAACACAACTACAAAGAAAAAAAATGCTTAAAGGACAAATAACAACTAAATTTAAGATCCAAAGTATAATTAATGTCGACCTTGGGTTGGAAACCATCTAAAATATGGATTATAAAGAATTAAAACTCTAGGATTGTCTGTTAAATAAAGTAAAGAGAACTCAGAACTATCAAACAAGTCAATTAAAACCAAATTTAAGTAGATTTTGATTGCCATAAGCTGCCTTAATAAGTTGATATTAAGTTCTTATTAAAACCTACGTTACATCAACAAGATAACCTTTAATAGGCATAAAGTTCATAAAACTAGAGTCTTAAAGGGAAAAGAACATTTGCATTATCATAATTTGATTACGAATAACTAAATAATTTTGAAAAAGTCCAATCTTTATCCAAATAGAAAAAATGAAATTCTAAAACTAAATAATATGACTATTTTGCCTTTCCAACTTTAACACTAGTGACAATTAGCTTTTAGAAATTTACAAATGTGAATATTGATAAGTTTGGCACTAGTCATAAGTATTACACCAATGCCAATTTGCTTCTATTCTGTGAACCTCATCAATATGTTGTATGACTAGCGTTTGACACCATTGTGGCATAAGTGTCGATTGCATTGTATTTCTAAGGTGTTTGGACATCTTATAAGCCTTTTTCTTTATGTATTAAGCATATTCCATCTTAAATAACACGTAAAAAAAAGTGATCAATCTTGGGAATTCATCTAATTCATCTTAAACAACCTTTTTTTAATCTCTATGATTAATCCTTGCAAAACTACTGATAAACGATTAAATGACCATATTAATACACCCATATTTAGTGTGTTTTGCTTGTTATTTAATAGTTTTATAGTATTTTTGGTACTTATTTAACTTCAATTATATTTTTTGTTGGTAATTGCCTTCATAGACTAAAAAGAGAAGAATTTGGCCATTTCTATAATTAATGCATAAAGGTGCCACAGGAACATACTGTCTCTTATGTGGAGGGATGTATCTTTCATCTATGGAAGAAGAAACTAAAAGGCGACAACATTTCTCAACTTCCTTCACATTTAGAGTAGGATGCCCTAGAGTCCTTCAAAGATCTCTTAATCTAAGGTAACATAATTTTGCCTAATAATGTATAGTAGAGCAATAAAAAGTTTGTCAACCTTGTCTATCAATATCGTGATTGCCTCAATGGTAGAGACTAAGTTGAACATCAATTCTGAACTTCATTTTTGTAGACAACATCATTTCATTCATACTCTCACTAGTAGGAGAGTTACCAAAAGAAGAGTCTAAGTTCTCAATAATTTCAATCATTTGGGATACAAAACCTTTATTCCTCACCACATTAGTGACTTTTTATCCCAAGGCTAGAGATATAGTAATTTTCCATTCCTTGAACAAGATATTAGGTCCCATCAGGTATGCCAAATTATTGGCGTCACTTTAAATTTAGGCATGCAAGGGAGAATTCCTCCCAAAATTTATACCTAAATTCTTATTAACGATATCATTGGGCTTCAAAAAAATTAGAATGGAAAATTCTAAACTACCAAGATGCTAAAATGTGTCGAAATAAGAAATTTAAAGAAAGGAAAATTACAAACTTACATGGAATTTGAGATAATGAAAATAAATACACAATGTAAAGAAAACTGGAAAAATAATAACAAAATGTTTTATAATGGCCTGATTATTTTTTCGTGGATATTTGAGAGTGTGTCATGTGCTTTTATCATGGCGCTGGTGGATTTATTTAGTCTTCTTAACTTCAGTCATTTTTAACCACTTCCCACATTTTAGTTAACTTCTTGCCATTATTCTTTTAACTTTATAAGTATCTCTCTTATAACGTCCTAACTTTTAGACCACTTATCCATATTTCTCCATTGTGTCCGTTACTCACTCCTAACGTGTACATGTACCATGATCTAGAATTCTGTCATCCATGGATTTTCTACCTAAACATTTGCTAGGCATTCGTATTTTGGGCTCCTTTTACTTATGGGGTAGGTTTCTTTTTAAGTTATCAACAATAATATTTACAATAGTAAGCAACTAAGAACCAACAGGAGTAATAAGGGGAAAATGACTAGTACGAGAGGCTCTAACTTCTCACTAGGAATTTTAAGGTTTTCGCTCTTCATTTTCAAGCTATTAACTTTTTCCCACTCTTCCTTTAGTTAAGCTCTTTCCATTTCCTCTTTGTTTTACATCCACGCTCAATTGTGTTCTCTTGACAGAGTTGAGTTATTTTTCTTCTTATGTTTTTCATTCTCTATCATTTCCTTCTCTTATGTTCTCCCTGTCGCTAGTTACAAGTACTCTGGCTAACCTTAGCTAAGAGTAGTTTAGTAACTCTCTAACTTTAAAACTTCTTGTCTTTCATTTTCCTATTGATTTTAGCAATGGTTTTTTTATCTTCATTTTACTAGAGCATGTCATTTTCTTTTTTGAGCAACAAAGTTAATCTCAGCCTAGAAGTCCTTAATGTTTTAGCCTCAGCCCATAAATCCCATAGTTAATCTCACCTTCCCACCCCTCCACTCTAAACAAACTTCTAAACCTAGCCTCTTACCAGACGACTGCTTTAAACAACGTTTCTTTTCACAAGGTAATTTTGCTAAACATATAGCTAATTTCCTAGTCCCTCACCTAGCCATCCTGACGCTAAATTGGAAACAAGTTGTAAGTGAATTTTCGAAAGCCTCCATACAATACCCTCCCACCAGCATGGGGGAATGATATGATTTTTTTTTCCAAATATAGAGGTTCTGAAGAAAAGAGAAAAAGTTTAGACCTTGACATTGATGGGATTTTATTTAAGAAGGAGACCTGTGTTCCCATTTGTCAACACTTAGGTTTAGAAAGTGTGGAGGTTAAAGGGATTACATGAGGTTTTATTATTAGAACATAACCATATCATCTTGAAGTTTTCCTAAAAAAGCAAGCAAAGGAAAGAGTAGAAGTAGGGTTATAACACATCTACATCCTACTAATCTTTTTACAATTCTATAGGCTAAAAATAAGAATGAGAATATACCTATTTATGTGAACATCTATAATGATCCATTAGAATATTAGTTGATGAATTTTATTTTGATTATTTTATTTATGCAGTTATTTGTTTATGTATTTGGTTATTTTTTTATGCCAAGTATCTTTAAAAACTTTTTCTCCTATGGGTATGTCAAAAACAACCTCTCTACTAGCTAGGTATATCTGGAAACCTATACATATAGAGGAAACAACAACTAAGAGAAGAGGAGTGGGGTATGTTAAGTTGTATATAAGTGTTGATCTAGTGAAGGAGCTCATGGACACAATTTCCCTGATTAGGTTAGGTAAGGAGGAGAACCTAAATAAGGATTCAGATACAATTACTTACTAATGGAAGCCTACCTCAAAAAAATAAGGTGAATAATGGGTAACCACAGAGAGGAGGTTCATAATAAGGAATTACATTGAGGTGATGAGACTAGAGGCTCAACAAATGGAAAGACCTAATGAAGAGGTTCAAGAGAAGATAGATGAAACAATCTAGGACAGGAAGCTATTATGGAGAATGCTACCAATAGGAGAGGTGAAAATTAAGAGAGGACAAAAATCACTCATAAAGAAGTAAGGATAGAAGGAGATAATCCACAAATTGTAGAAAAATGCACTTTAGAAATGGGTCAAGAGACACCTAGATGATGGAAAGACAAGTCTCATAACACAATAGTAAAGCAAAAGATAGATGATTCTTAAAGTATGAAAGGATGAGGTCACTTACGAAGAGAAAGGATAAAGGCTCTAAAGCCAAAACTTAAATTTGATGTCGATTATCACATAAAATAGTAGGGGTATAATTTTCTTCAATAAATAACTAGCCCTTAGGGATTTTGTGTATACTAATAAGTGAGCTATATTAAGATTATTAGAAAGTAAGCCAAGTTTAGATAATGTCTTCAAGTTGAATATTTTAAAATGTCAATGGAATTTTTTGTCAAATCACTAACATCATCACTATGGATGCCTTGTACTGACTTATGATTCGAGGAAGGTTAAGGTAATTTTACTGGAATCAAGTGATTAACTAATGCATATCTCTACTAACTATCTTCAAAGTGATTATAAGGCAAGTATAACAATTATTTATGGGTTCAAATTTCACTTTATGAAGAAAATAGTTATGAGAGAATTTTGTTAGTATTCACTATAAAATCCAAGGCCTTAGATAATAATTAGAGATTTCAATAACATTTTATATAGAGATGATGTTGAGGGAAACATGGGGCTAAGGAATTTTATAAATGGTTTTAAGAAATGTGTTTAAAGGATAGGTATCACAAATCTAAAAATTAAGGGGTGCTTCTTCTCTTGGAGTAAAAAATAGGCTTTTACATTGGCACCTATTGAAAATGTAACATCCCGTCCTCATATTAAGGGCTAGGATCTGAAATTTCAGTACATGTGAGCTCAAAGAGAGACTAAGGAAATGCATTTTTTTTCTCATGCATCATGTTAACATATACGTACATAAATACTGAATGTTTTCGCATAAAAAAAGTGGTACATGCATTCATTGACAACTTTTGGGTATAATTGATATTAAAAATGATTTTATTGAAAATGAGGAGTAGAAGGAGTAGAAAGAGTAATCTTGGTATGAGTTGTGATAAGGAAAGATTTAGAAACAAGATTGGTAGTGATCGGAAAAATGTTCACTGAATGTGCTTCGATCTGTTAGCCATAACTTTTTTTAGTTATCCAAACGAGATGATTCTTAATTTGGATTAAACTAGAAACGTATTGTAACACCCCCTTACCGTAGGATATGCACCGGGACGCCCGTAGGTCAATTCCGATATACACTCTATGATAAGGTTGTGCTACGAACGATTTCTAACTCTCCACATGGCATCAAAAATCATAAAGCATGAATATGAAATTCACTAATTTTGAAACCATAAATTTCTCATTTCATAACCTCAAAGCAGTAAATTACACAACTGTTAT
>JANIJH010000003.1:43220161-43235953 GCA_024520975.1 Erythroxylum areolatum
CAATCCTATTATGCATGAACAGTCCTAATTCATCCCAATCCATCTCATCCTATGCCAAATTTACTATTTTACCCTTCTTGTCGGGGGTGGGATGTTACACGTATGGCTATATTTATTATGAAGACATCTAATTTCATTTCTATCTCTAAAAGTCTCAAAATTTCATGAAGTTAAGAATTTGCTGCAGTACATTGGTGTAGGAATGGAAATTTTGTCTTCGGACTTTAGGAGCAAATTTGGAATTGATATAAATAGATTTTAGCAAAGGTACCTTCTAGAAAGTTATAGATCTTCTTTTATCTTACCAACAGTATATAGTATGAAAATTTTAGATATGAAAAGGTGGCAGATGAGGGCCAATTTACACAACTAGATTTCCATGTTTCACGATGAAAGGGGCGAATTTAGGAAAAACCATAAAGTTGTGGGGAAGGATAGGAAAGGTAGCAGTAGTTGTGATGATAGACAGTGGAGCAAGTCACTGTTTCTTGTCAAGAAGAATGGCTAAGCAACTGGGGTTAATGATTAAGCCTACTCAAAAATTGGCGTGAAGCTCAGAGATGGGAATCGCAAAGAGATTGATGGCTTTTGCATGAATGTATCGCTTGAGCTCCCTAGCATAACGGTGCACATGAATTGTTTGCTATTCCCTCTTAGGGGTGTTGATTTAATATTGAGAGTAACTTGATTACAAACCTTAGGTGATGTTAAGGTTAATTGGAGTAGAATGTGAATAGAATTTTTGGTTGAAGGAAGAAATATTTGCTTTGATGGAAACCCGTCATTAATGAATTCTTTGGTTTCTTTCTGTTACTTGAGTAAAGTGCATAATCTGGAGTATGGGTTGTTGATTTGGCATAATGCGTTGTTGGGAAATTTGGAACGACAGAAGGGTGTGGAGGAGCAAAGATCGAGGGAACTAAAGGAGTTACTTGCTCGTTTTAAAGGCTTGTTTAAGGAACCATCAAGGTTAACTCCGAGTCGAGTAGTGGATCATCAAATCCCATTGATTTCGGGAGTTTCTGCTGTTAATGTGAAACCTTATGGATATAAGCATGGCCGGAAGGATGACATAGAACGACAGGTAGCAAATACATTTGCCTCAGGAATTGTACAACCTAGTTATAATCCATTTTCTAGCCCGATGTTATTAGTTAGAAAGAAAGACGGTATCTGGAAGTTTTGTGTGGATTAGCGAGAACTTAATAGGGTTACAGTGGTTGATTGTTATCTAATTCCTATTATTCAAGAGCTTCTTGATGAGCTCCATGGGGCTTGATATTTTTCTAAGGTAGAACTTCGATTGGGGTACCACCAAATTAGGGTGCGAGAGGAGGATATACCCAAGACAACCTTTAGAAAACATTTTGGCCATTATGAATTTAAGGTGATGCTTTTTGGGTTAACTAATGCACCAGTTACATTTCAAGCAGCAATAAATGATCTTTTCCAGCCATTCCTACAATAGTATGTACTAGTGTTTTTCGATGACATTCTCATTCACAGCAAAAGTTGACAGGAACATTTACAACACTTAGGGAGAGTTTTAGACAGATTGGAGAAACACCAATTTGTTTTTAACCAAAAGAAGAGCAATTTTGGTAGAACAGTGATTGAATATTTGGGCCATTTGGTGTCAATCGAGGGAGTTGCCATGGATCCTGCAAAAATAGCAAGCGTTTTGCAGTGGTCACAACCTAAATCTGTTCGAGGAGTGCGTGCTTTCTTTGGCCTCACTGGATACTACAAGAGATTCATCAAGGAATATGGTCAAATTGCTCAACCTTTGACTAATCTATTAAAGAAAGAAGTTGCCTTAAAGTGGACTTGGCCAAAGGAGGCTCAAATCACCTTTAAGAAATTAAAGACAGCAGTGACAACAACTTCGATGATAACACTGCTAGATTTTTCCAAGGAGTTTATCATTGAGTGCGACACTTTTAGGATTGGAGTAGGGGTAGTCTTAATGCAAGAAAATCGCCCTCTTGCTTATTTCAGTAAGATGTTAGCTTCATAAAATTGGTCAAAAGTCGCAAATGAAAAGGAACTAATGGCTCTTATGCTTGCAATCCAACATTGGAGACCACATCTTATCAGCAGAAAATTTTAAAGTCCAGACATCTACTTCAATAGCATATTACTACTCCGGCATAACAGAATTAGGTAGTTAAGCTGTTAGGGTATGATTTTAGCATCGAATATAAGTCTGGAGTGATAAATAGAGCTGTTGATTCACTGTCTTGAAGAGAAGAAGAAGTGGAGTGTTCTGCTATCTTAGTGCCCAGCTTGATGCAGTGGGAAGAACTTGACAAAGAAATTTAGCAAGATAATTTTTATAGGAAGGTGAAGGACAAAGTCTTTCAACACCCTTTGAGCCATCCAAATTACAGGTTTGTTCATAGCCGCTTGTTCCATAAAGGGCGAATTGTCCTGCCGCCTACCTCTTCTCAAATTCCTACATTACTTAAGAAGTTTCATGCCACCCCTCAAGGAGGGCATTCAGGTGCGGTATGCACCTATAGGAGGTTAGCGACAAATATATACTGGTCGGACATGATGAAACATATGCAGAAATTTGTGGCAGAATGTTTGGAGTATAAGAAAAATAAATATTCTAAGACACCGGCTGGACTATTACAACCATTACCAATTCCAACACAAGTCTAGGCTTATATATCTATGGATTTTATTACAGGATTGTCGAAATCACATGGGATTGATTGTGTTTTTGTGGTGGTTGATAGACTTAGCAAGTATAGGCATTTTATTGGGTTAAGACATCCATTTACTACACACATGGTAGCTGAATTGTTTGCCAGAGAGGTTGTCCAGTTGCATGAAGTTCCTAATTCTCCCTTATTTATTAGTTGTTTTTGGCAAGAATTTTCAATGCATGGGGAACTCAGTTGCAAATGAACATAACTTACTATCTCGAGATTGACGGGCAAACTGAGGTTTTGAATCGTTGTTTGGAGATCTATCTTAGGTGTTTCTTCTCAGAACAGCCTAAAGGATAGGGAAAGTGGTTGAATTAGGTGGAATATTAGTATAATACCAATTATCAAGGAGTTGCTCGTTTGTCTCCATCTAAGATAGTATATGGAAGGAAGCCCCCAACACTAATGCAGTTCTTGCCGAGGGAATTCAAAGTGGCTGCTATTGGGGAAAAGCATCAAAACCATGCTGAAATAATTCGACAACTCCAATATAACCTCCTTAAAGTGCAGCAGAAGATGATAAGGGCTGCTAATAAGCATCAAAACCATCTGGAATTTAAAAAGGGGGAGTCTGTTTTCCTTAAAGTCTAACCACACTGATAAAAATCACTTCCTGCCAGAGTTTATAGTAAGTTAGGTCCAAGATATTATGGACCTTTTACAATCACCAAGAAACGCAACATTGTGGTCTATCGTTTGGCTCTACTAGCAAATTTCAAGATCCACCTAGTTTTCCATATTTCACAGTTGAAAAAGACTGCAAGAAATCATCAAGTTGAAGCGGACCTGCCTCCAAACCTTGCGATTGATGAAGTGTCGTTCATTCCTGCTAGCATTCTGTCCGTTAAAGCTTTGACAGCTAGGGAGATTCCTTGCCACTAGCTATTGGTTCAATGAAAGGGCAAAAATAAGGATGAGGCTCCTTGGATGTCTTGCTCAGATTTCCGTGGTCAATTCCTTGAATCAAACCTTGTGGACATGGTTTGCCAATTGGGGGGAGGCAATGATAACGAACATGGGCACTATGAAGGAAATAAACCTTCACTAGTTTATTATAGAAGGAGGAAAGAGAATTAGTTGACATAAATGGTTACAACTATAATGAGAGGCTAGTTTCTATAGATAGTACAGAGGGGAATGAGAGAGGGTATCATTTTTACTTATTTGTTTTAGAATAGTCTAGGTAAGAATTCTGGGTATACGCTTAGGCAGAGCCTTAAAATTATGTAGTTCTTACCTTCAATAGAATATTTTTATTCTCTTTATGTTTCGAAACTCCTAACTCAAGAGTATTCAACAAAATAAAACACATTAAAACATAGCAGGAAAATGTGATTAAATAGCAAAAACACATCCAATTCACAAAATATTTCCGAATTGCAGTATAATTGTAATAATGATTCCTTTTTTGTTTCCATGACTTCTTAAATCTGAGATTAACTTAAATGATTTTATCAACCCTTGTTGCTAAGGTTGAGAACCTTTCGAGGTAAAATATTCAAGCTAGCACTAAAAACGATATCTTTCCTTTACCCTTATATCCAATTATTGGGAGAAAAATTATTACATAATTTATGACAAGGAAAAAACACATTAATAAAATTGAAATGTTCTTTAATAAGGTAAAAGAGAAAAAAGGAAATTATTTAGTGTTCCCCAGTTCAACTCTTTCTGCTCTATTTATAAAACTATCGATCATAAAACTATCGATCATAACACATTGCATGGCATATTCATCTCAAGAGGAAAAACAAAATAAAGACGAAGAATTGAATACGTTAGCTAAATAGAAACTGATGTAGAGAACTTGAAAAAACAAGATATAACAAACTTCCAATAATAATTGAAAATAACATGACACTATGATTTAGTGAACACATCAAGCATTAATGAAAAAAGAACAAATTTATTGACAAAATAAAATGACACTAAATAAAAAATTAAGATACATTTTAATTTTCACTTTTAACCTTTTTATTATAGTTGCAATTTTTAGACTACAATATAAATTTCTAAATAAAAATTGAACGTATATTATTTTGATAAATTAGTTAAACTACTAATTTAATTTTAATATTTTATATAATTTCTACTAAAAATATCAATAGGCAATTCATCATATTTTATTATAAATAAATAAATAATAAGATATCAGCAAAATAAATAAATAAAAAAGTAAGATGTCTGCAAAAAAATAAGATTGAATGTAGCGGAGTGTGCAAGCGAAGACGGAATTTGAAACTGGATCTAAGGTTATGGTCAATTCGGATTTGAGTAATAATTGGTTCTACAAGGCCTTGGACCGCCTTCTCCACATGTGTGTCCATATAGTATTGAGTAGTTCATTAAGACGTAATGGCTTCACAAGATAGTCCGCTGCCCCTAACCTCAAGCACTTTGACAACTATTGAAACCTCATCCTGCGCCGCCATCACTTGTTAAAGGGAAAAGACGTTAATATTGGGATTTCTAAAAAATAATTGCAACAATAAAGATCAAACGCAGATCTAACAAAATAAGCTCAGGAATGCATCGAGGATCATTATCCCGAGTTATGTACTTCAACATTTTCATGCCTTTCCTCATTGGAAGGTCAATTTCAGCAAGTATGATATCAATATCAGTTCCCTCAGCATTTAGTGCATCAAGTACTTGCCTAGCTGATAGCACTGATGTAACTGTGTAGTCAAGGCAGCATAGGATCATTTGGAAAATGCAAAGCACAAGTGTCAAGCTACTAAATTGTAAAACATTTCCAAAGTGACAGAAAGATTGGAACCAGATGCAGAAAGAGACTCCTGATTATTTAAGGAAGTTTTGCAGTAGTTCAAACAAAACAGATCCTTTCAAGTTTTCTTCAACATAAACAAGTGTCACCCATCTAGTGATGTATTAATTGCACCCAAGCATGCAATAAACTAATGCAAGTTTGGAAAGCACCAATAAGACTAACTAGAAGCCCAAGCATATGAAACAAAAAATTAACTTCTTAAACAAATGATTGAAATAACTCAACTTCTTAAAGGAAAATTCAAGGTAGGCTTTTATACTAATGTTTTAGAAATTTGAGTTTAAGTGCTACCCCTCAATTTTGTGTGTTGTTTACATCATTAATGCATAAAAGATTCAGCTTATCAGCATTGAGCTAAAATTTATTGAAATATCTTCAAAATATGGCAAATGCATCATTTTTTCATCAGTGAAATCTCCTAGCCTGGCCAGTAAATGAATTCAGGAAAATAGAAGTCAATGTCTCCAAATCTCTAGATTCTCAATCAACTATTCAGACAAGAGAAAAGAAACTCCATAGAAGTAAGAACCAGTTCTGTTTTGACTGACATAAGTGAGTTTATAGTCTCTACGGGTGAAAACTCTGAGACATCTATTCCATATCACATCATTCAGTGTAGTCGTAAAGAAATTCAAGACAACTAAATGAGCTGATTCAAGCATGCTCTATCCAAATCCATACTGGCTCATTCTAAAGAAAATTGAAAAAAATAGAACTTCAACAAGAAAAAGGCAAAAAGAGAAAACAATTGGAAAGCAGTCATATAAATTCAGGAAAATTAGATTGAAGCATGAGAAACTCGACTAGAAAAATACCCTGACAGGAGCATTTCAAAAGGAGAGTGAAAACCTCCTCAGAGCCGTTGGAATCATTATCACAAAGCAAAATCTTCACTTTGCTTCTATCCATTAACCCATCTCCACCTTTACTGTTCTCCTTCCCCTATATTCTCACCCAAAACCATAAAAGAGCACTACTACTTTCACTACCCAGCAAAACCGAAAAAACGCCCAAATTCCCTCTCACACAAACTCCCGAAACCAAGGCAAATACTAGAAAACTTCCATTAAAAAAAAAGGCCTTTTCACCTCATACACAGATTTTATTTACGATTTGGATCAATAAAATTCCCAAAAACTGAAAAAGAAGCCCATATAAAAACCAAAGTTTCCATATTTAACACCCCATTTGAGCTAACTATATCCCAACAAGTAAAAGCTGCTTTAGTCAGTATATCAGACGACTAAGATCAATGAGAACATGGGGAGCAAATCCAGCGGCAGGATTTAGATCACCAGAGAGAGCAAAAAGGGGAAGGGTGCACGGTAGCAAAAAGGCAATCAATTCCCCAAACCCCTCTTCAAGACTATGAATAACGAAAATTTCTGTAATTAATCACAACCAAGGTTAACAACTACTACTTTTATTGAGTTAGACAATTCGTAATAAGTACGGACTCTACATATAACTCCGATAATTCCACACCAACAAACTACCAGCAGAGAATTAGACTTGAATTCACCACATAGACGTGCACATCAACCATTAAAAACAAAACAAATTTACAGGGCACTAAAACTGAAAAGGGGTTCTTGAGATAATGGTTAAAAAGTACCAGTCATCAGCACAAATCCTGAGTTCAAGTGTGACTCACGACACAAAATCTTGAAATGTCGTGTGCAGGTAAGTGGGTCATAGAACTAAGATGCCATTGTTGTGAATAACTACACATGTAATACGAGAAACCTAAAACACACTGAGTGGGGTTATCTTTGAAAGATCACTTTCTGCAGAAAAAATGTGTGGTTGTGTTTAACTTGTATGTTACTGTAAGTGGATGGGTGATACCACCACTTCCCTGACAGTGTCTAATTAAATCTAGAGCTTTGCCAACAAGGGGACCACTCTCAAATCAGGCAGTGTAGTTTCCATTCCACTCCGATTAAGTAGACAATTTCCTGCTACTCAATTGTCAAAAGTAGAGATGCTGTTTGTCCTGATGCCAAATTGTGATTACCCACTTGAAGTAGATTTTGAGTCTGGTGCCACCAAATGGTAAAAGAATTTTACAGCAGATTTTGTAGAGGTCCTGACAAATGAAAGCAACAATGAAAGGAAAATCCAAGAAAAGGAAAGAAAGGAAAGAGATTGTTTAGAGACAAGCACACGCATAAGATGTGAATAGTTATAAAAAGAAGAAAAATTTTTGTCCCGAGTAATATTTGAGGTTCTTTCGGGCTAATAATAAGAGGAAGAGTAAGATTAGATGGATGATTTCTTTAATGAGGCTTAGAAATGTTTACCATATGGAAAACCGATTTGTACTTTTGGCGGAATCCTAATATTCTGATATATCATCTTTATCACAAGAGCAAACCAGTCTTTGAAATCTATCTGATAGTTCTTCATAAGAGTCGACCTCTCTTGGCTGAACACGTCCGATTGCGGTCTTTAGTTGTTCCATTGTTACTTCTGAAGCATCAATATTTTCCTGGAAGTGGACAGTATTAATCAATAACCAAGGTATCAAATGATACAGGCATCAACTAAAGGAACATAAGAAACCTCAAGGGCTGCAATGGCTGCCTCACGGCAGATTAATGATATATCAGCTCCGGTATAGCCATCAGTTAGAGAAGCTAGCACTTTTATGCTCACATCAGAACTGCATGGAGTCTTGCGCAAGTGGATGTGAAATATTTCTTCCCTGTCAGTCACATTCGGAGGTCCCACATATAGAAGTCGATCAAATCGTCCTGCTCAAATTTCTCCATCAATGACATGTTTAAGGTAGCAGATAGTTCGTGCCTGGAGAAAAGTTGAAGTACCTGGTCTTAAAAGGGCTGAATCAATCTTGTCCGGCCGGTTTGTAGCTGCAATTACAGTGACATCAACTCTTTGGTGCAAACCTGAATTAACAAAATTATTGTCCACAATCAAAGATAGTGAAGAGAATAGCAGAGCAATGTACAATATAGGAAAGCATATAATGATTATATCATGCCTTAAAAAAAATAACATAATCAATTGAGATCCGATATCCTAAACTACAAAATTTTTAAATTCAATAACATGTAGTAATCCCTCAACACCATGTGACCAGACAAAATAAAGATGTTGAAGTAAACTCAATGAGCCGTAGCAAAATGTAGAATATTGAGCATCAATAGGATTTAGTAGAAAAGTGAAAGATTACTAACCATCTAATTCCACAAGAAGTTGACTCATCACCCTATCCGAAACTGAAACTCCATCACTTTCCTTACCACGAATGACAGCAAGACCATCTATTTCATCAAAAAAAATTATTGACGGGGCGTTCGCACTAGCCTTTGCAAAGAGGGATTTTACGGCCTTCTCTGATTCACCAACCCATTTGCTATAAAGCTCTGGACCCTTGACAGAAAGGAAATTCAGTCCTGCTTCTGAAGCAACTGCACGTGCCATAAGAGTTTTGCTACAACCAGGAGGGCCAAACATCAGGATCCCTTTTGGGGGCTGGGTACCAATGCGCTCAAACGCATTCCTGTGCTTTTGAGGCCACTCCACTGCTTCCATCAATTGAGCTTTTACCTCTCTTTGGCCACCTACATCCTCCCAATTAACTTTGGGAACTTCAACCATCATCTAGAATTAATAAAATTGGTTCAGATGAGTAATAAAACATATCAAACAGCAACTCTGTTGTAGACTATCTTACATAATACCTAGCTGGTTTCAACAATGATAAACACAAACTAATTAAAAAAAGTGGAGGAAAAAGGTATATGAAGCCAGTGAAGTCAACTTCTAAAGCTAAGAGTGAGGTTTTGCAGATAATATAGACTAATTTATAAAGCAGTAGGCCTTAGTCAAACTTTTCAAAAACAAAATTGCCAGGTATCACTCAAGATTTTGTCTTTCCAACTAATGAACTGCAGCAGTCATGGCCAGAGCAATTTAGTATGCTAAAACTTCTTATAATTGCCCAACAACATAGGACAGATAATTGACTGACTTGGTTAACTTATGAGATAAACATAACAAACAAAAGAAGTTGACAACGTAGAGACATAAATGCTCATGGGTCTATAGCATATATGCTATCTGTTACTATGCATTTAGCTTTAAAACTAATGAAATTCAAGTTACGTGTCAATCTGTTAAACTGTCCAACTATCATCTGATTTTTCCCATACAAAGGTGATTAGATATTAGCATTCACCGGTATTATGATTCTCAACATCTTGTGGACCTCAGTATTGTACGGCTTCAACAATATTAAAATATACAGTTTGACAAAAACATATCATTAAAACTTGATAATACCTCTCGCATGGCACTAGGCCTCACTTTCATCCTGGACTTATCAAAATCTTCAAAACTGATTGTCAACATTTCCTCTTCCATCATAGATGGCTCTTTAGTGTTTGTCCTAGAGCCATTCTTGATATAGCGCCTAAGGCAGACCAAGGCTGCTTCATTGCAGAGGCCAGCTAAATCAGCACCAACAAAACCATGTGTGACCATGGCAAGGTGTTGCACTTGCACATCTGAGAGTGAATGTTCCTTCTTGCTAAGAAGAACATTGAGGATATCCTGTCGTTGCAGAGGAGATGGAACTCCTGAAGGGAAAAGGAAATGAATTTTGAGTAACATAGCAGTAGATGAAAAACTTTAGAGCACATCTAATTCTAATCATCACATCCCACGAGTGGTTCGCCATTCTTCTATTTGGTAACAAATAATTCAATATCTTGAAACACAGAGTGACTTATGACATATAAAAGGACCAAATCCATTCTTATCTTCTACCCTCATAAACCAATTCTCTATTTACTTGGCTCTTTTAATCATTTTGGAACCAGAGTCCACTCTGATTAGTAATATGGATATGTGGACTTCATCATGTATCGACTCAATATTAACAATCATTTGCATAAATTCACTTTATTAATAGCACCATCATCAAACTTTATTCAAGTTTAGAAAACAATACAGAGAACTAAAAGATAAGGGTATATATCAGGCTCATAAAGATTATCCGAAAGAACTAAATATCAAATTTAAATCTACTAGGAATAAAAGTTTAGCGAGTTAGAAAACCCTCTTAACATGAAGTGTCAAAATCTCATCATTTACAAGGCTTCGGACTGGAAATTTCATTTTCCCATATTAAAAAGTGAAAAGACCAACAACTCTTGGAAAGAAAGCATTTTACTAACCAATTTCAATTTCCCTATCAAATCTTCCAGGTCGTCTCAATGCAGGCTCAATACTATCAGGCCTATTTGTTGCAGCCATTACTAGAAATCCATCAGTTCGGTTAATCCCATCCATTAAATTCAACAACGTGGCTACTATTCTTTGAGATAGTTCTTCACCTCCATGTTTCCTTGCAGGTACAATGGCATCCAACTCATCAATGAACACCTGCGGAATAGCTATCGGTTAGCCACCCATACTCGAAATTGATCTAAGCTAACAATTCTAACACATGTCCATTTAACAACAACAAATTAAAATGAAGGCAATATGTTTCACTATTGTACACAGCTTAAGAACTATAGCCTTGAGTACAAAATCTGCACATCTTGGCGACTGCAACCAAAAGATTAAACAAGTAACCTCCTATCATAGCAAGTTTGTCCCTAACACAAAGAAACTTTTTGTTGTGAAATCCCATCCATAACCATGACTTATAAATAAAATAAAAACTGCTTATCTTTAACACTCTTACCAGTATGCAACTTTTTGAAGATTCAAAATAAAATGATTTCTGATACATGTAATAATGACATAACAGCTTTAGTATGATATGTGGCTTGGTGACCAACTCCAACTTAGCAGTAGAGAGTGTCACTAATAAGTACATAATAAATGAACATCACAATTGTATTTAACTGCGAGAAAAACAAGCAGCTTATTAATGTCCATAATGGCAAGAATTGTAATTAAATTTGGAAGATTAATAAATTTCAGTCCACAAAAACAATTTCAATAGATAAATCCATCCAACAATTTGTTTGAAAAAAAGTCTAACATCACACTATTGGTTGAGATAATCTATAAGAATTAAATAAAAAATTGGTAGTGTCCCAGAAAATATAATAACTAACCACTGAAGGTGTTGCTCTCCTTGCTGAATCAAAAATCTCTGTTATTTTTCTTTCACTTTCTCCATAATATTGATTTATTATCTCAGGTCCATTGATAGGGAAAAGGTTGACACCAGCATCATGGGCACACAATCGAGCCAAAGAAGTCTTTCCAGTGCCAGGTGGACCATGAAGAAGCACTCCCTTGATAGGTCGTAAACCGACACTAGAACAATGATGCCATTGATGAATATTAAAACACCATCCAATGATGAAAAAATGGCAAAGTAGATTAGTAAGCAAATATAAGCACAAAATGTCACATGCAATTTGTTGCTCACCAAAAACATTTAAACCTTGGAATTTCAAAAGCACCCTGAATATTACTTTATGACATTTCCACCCAGTGATGAATGTAAAGAAAAGTAATTATCCTAATCTTACTAATAAGAACACATCGTAAGTGACATGACATTGATCAATGTACACAAAGACAAACAATTACAAGGTGAAATCAAGTGAAATGAAAGCATCCTAATTTGAATTGATAAAAAGCTATGTCTCCAAATAAAGGCCAAATAAAGGTTATTGGCATAATGGACAAAAAAGATAAATCAAAAGGGCTTCAAATACCAGCCAAAGCTTGAAAATTTGAGTAACCAAGGTGCCAAGGGTTCTTTATTGTATTGCTAATACGAGGAAGAAATTCAAGACATTTCAATTATCACTAGAGGGCATATTTCACCACCTTGAGCACATTTACTGTTCAGCAACGAAACTTTACCAACAAAAGTTTTCAATCATCTGTGACTATGATGATACAGGCTGTATACGTAGTATGATTCTAATGCTTGAGGAGTTCTAGCAAATTACTTCTACCAAAATGAATTACTTCTGGATTTTTAACAATCACTTTATTCTGATATTCACAAAAATGAGAAAGGGAATGACAATGACACAAAATAGTTGACAAATCAGTTCAAGCATATTCTATCTAATTAACATACCTTGCCAATACGCTATTTCTTGACGATATAATAATGTCCTTCAGAATTGCATATTCTTTATCCAGACCACCCAAGTTAGGTTGATCATGTCCCACAACAGCTTTTAAATGCTCACTATCAACTTCTAACCATGACAGATTTCTTCTTTGAATTGTTTCAACTGATAATGTTGTTGGTAGACTCAAATAGACTTGTGTTGAATGTTTTATAAGAAAAGCATCTTTCTCAGGGTTTACCAAGTCAGAAGCTGGGGGACCCAATATATGACTACTATCTCCCCTAAATTTTTTACTAGTGTCCTTTGAGGAGCTTAATTTTGCACTTGTGACACGAAAAATACAAACGTCCCTTAGTAATGGAATCGCAACAAGATTTCCACAAATTACAACACGAGAATGCAACCATGAAGCAGCCAAGGTCTGTAGAAGATGCTTGGTACTTTCATCCTGTAACAATTCTTTGATATCAAATAAGTCACCATATGGACCAGGTGGATCGGATGAAATGGAAGCTGTTCCTTCACATGTTGGTGAATCTAATTGACTGTGTTCATTGGAAACATGTTTTGGCGGCAAAGGTGTCCTAGGGGATGACATTACACCATTTTCAACTTTTTTGCAAGTTTTTCCTGCAGAAACTCCTAGCAGGGGCTTCATAGTGTTTGTCCCCTTTACTACCCCAGGCTTATAAGGAATAAGCTCCAGATACAACTCTACGCAATTATGAACTGAACAACTATTTGTTCTATGTGGTTTATTCTTCCCATCTGAATGATCAACCAGAAGTTGATCCTGGATAGGATAAACAAACACAAACCTTCCATCAGCGGGATATCCCAGTGTGCGGGAAAGGTTTGAAGACAACTGGACTCTATTCTTGAAGACCTGCAAGAAAGAAGAGAAAAGAGGCTTAGCTAGTAGCCTTATGTAAAGTCAGATAACTATAAATTCCTAGGCAATACTTTAGTAATAAGCTCAACTGAGTCATGAAACTAGGAGCTGTACCTACACAGAACCCAGCACCATTTACAACCTTCTGAATATAGATCTAATTCTGAAGAAATGTAAACAACTCTTATGAAAGTTCGATTTGTTTGGATAACACATAGGTTATAAAGAAAGTAACTTCCTTATCCTATGCTTTACAAGATAATCAAGAAAGAAAAGTAACTGAAGCCTAACGACCAACTTTAGTAAACAGTTATTGGAAAACATGACCAACCAATTAAAGAGAAAAAGATGCCTTTGGTGGCTGGAAGGATATATTTGCAGACTGTTGAGTTCAATACCAAAAGGCCAAAATGGGACTAACTATAGCACAGCTAATAATTATACTTTTCCATCTTACAGCAAATTAAAAAACAGCATAGACAAAAAGTAGGAATTCCGCAAAACGATGGCAATGTCAGAGAAAATAAGATAAATCCCAATACAAAATGGTGTACAAGGAGAAAGTGAGGAACATTATTTGCTCAGCTTATCTAAATCCAAGCAAATGAGGAACATCAATTCTAAAAGGTTCTAACTCATTGACCAACATTAGAATTCTTCTTGGCGCATTATATTTTCATATAAGCATGACGAGATGACAGAAAAAGAGATACAGTTATTTAAACCTTGGAAGAAGGAAAAACTGTAGCAAAAGCAAAGTAGTCCCCCGCCACATTAGTTGTCTCATCCGCATACCCTATCTCAAGTTCTCCACCGCATTCATTAGATATAGAACTAAGAGGAAAGTTATTTGCAGACCTCATCCCTGAAGAAGGAAGGGACACCTACAAAAAGGAATAACACCGATAACCAATAAGTTTTCTTACCTGGTTTGAGATAATAATCTAGCAAGGTTTTCAATCACAATTTTCCATTTAGTGATTATACCATAAAAACGCCCAAATACAGTGTTATTTTGAAAGTTTTCAAATTATATGTTGAGCACTATATCAAGAGTGGTTGCCATACAACAGAAAGGAAGGAAACCTACCGAAACTAGAGAACCAGGAGCAAAGAAGGAAGCGACCATGGAAGACTCTGACAGCCAAATTTTGCATTCTCTAGATTCCAACTCAGCACCAGTAACTTGCCCAATAAACGCAGATGCACCAATAAGAAAAGGGTATCTTTTAGATGCCTGTTCTAAGGAAAAGATGGCATCTTGCTCGCTGAATTCAAGTTCTGAAGAAGATTGCGGCAAAGGGGTTCGGGGAGATGCAGATTGGTCAGCATTCGACAGCCTCGAACAAGCAGTCTTTGAGTGCTTTTTTGTCTTAGACGACGGCATCCTTCCAACAAGTCCAAAGGTTGTCTTTTTTTGTTAAGACAATCGTAAAATAGATACGAGAAAAGGATAGGGAAGTAAAACAAATCAGAACCTTGTTTGAAGTGGGTTGCGGCGGGGAGAGACGTTGAGTGGGGGATTCCGAGACTAACACTTCGATACTCACGTTTAGGTTCAGACTAGCAGGTGTTTGCGCAGTGAAAATTTGGTCGTATAATGCCCTGTTGTTTTTGGAACAAAAGAATAAATGTTAATTTAATGTTTGAAAATTTTTTAATTGAATTTAATTATATTAACGAAGTTGGGATTGAATTCAATTTACACTATTTGAAATAAATTCAGTAATATTAAAATTGAATTCAATTACACTTTTGGAACAAATCCAGTGATATTAAAATTGAATTCAATTATACTATTTAAAACAAATCCAATAAGATTAGAATTCAATTCAATTATTTCATATAACACATTTATCCTGACTAAAAAATAATATTATCCAAAATAAAAGTTGTTTTAGATAGATTTTAATTATTCAACTCTATCACAACCTTTTTCTTTTTAATAACAATAATAATAATAATAATAATAATAATAATAATAATAATAATATTATTATTATTATTATAAGGGTCATAATAATAATAATAATAATGACCGATGTATAATATTAATAATAATAACCCATATATAATTTCAAAATAATAATAATAAAACTATAATTATGTCAAAAACAAAAAAAAATGAAATTGCTCACGAGGGGGCGAGGGCTCGCCCTCGCGAGCCATTTCTTTTTTAATTTTTTTGACATAATATAGTTTTATTATTATTATTTTGAAATTATATATGGGCTATTATTATTATTATTATTATTATTATTATTATTATTATTATCCTTTGGTATGATAATAATAATATAAACTTAAAAA
>JANIJH010000003.1:43300784-43315868 GCA_024520975.1 Erythroxylum areolatum
TGCTATTTGTTATAGAGGAGCAACTGGAACGTCAACTTCCAGACGTTGCCGGATCTTCCAGGCATTAGCTTCGGGAGAAACTTGTGAGTTACCTAGTTGGTTCCTCAATCTTTATTTGTTTAAAGTTCTGCACTTATAAACTTGTGGAGAATAATGGAGGGCTTTTGTGTTCATTTATGACTGGATTCCGGACCACAGGTGTTCGAAGTATTGAGAACTTTGACATAGAAGTGTTATCTGTTTGTGAATCCGTGACTACTTGTCCCTGATGTGATAAATGGGATACGTGAATTGATTATGATATAGTGCTACCTAATTGTGATATGTGGATAAATTTGTGATGCAATTTCTGTTACAATTGGACATGCGCATTTCATGCATAAAGGCATGATCAGATAATGACAGTTGTGACCGGAGCAGTCACCGAGAGCTTAAGGCTCAACGTATATGGGCCTCGAGCCTATAGTGATTCAGAGCCTCAGGCTCACCGATTAATGCGCCCTTATTGGGACAGTTAGGCGCTCGGTTACGATAACGTAATAAATTGGAAAGGTGTCACATGCGCGTTACATATACAATTGATTGAATGTCTTTGATTGAATGAAAGGTAAAACACCTTGCAATTGTGTGAACAATCCTGAATGTGCTATTATGGTATAACTGTGCTCTGTTTTACTATGCATGAATTGGGTGAACCATCGATAATGATTCCTCACTGAGTTCGCAAACTCACCCAAAATTGCAAATTATTTTTCAGGACCGAGAGAGTAGACTCCTAGCTCCAGAGGGACTTTTCCTGCCGCATAGTTCGTGTTGGCAAGAGGTGTCATGGCTCACAGGTCGGTCAGCTGAGATTTTTGGGGGATGACCTAGTTAGACTCTTTGTATTAGATTTCTTTTTGAATGATGTATAAACAGCAAAAAATGATAGATGTGTAAATTACTGGTTTTGATGAAATGAAATGACGAATAATTATGGTTTCAAAAATTAGTGATTTTCATCTTGATGCTTTATGATTATGATGCCATGCGAGGTGTTATAGTGATTGCTCGTAGCTCACCCTTATCGTAGGATATGTATCGGAATGACCTACGGGCGTCCCGATGTATACCCTATGGTAAAGGGGCGCTACAATTAGCCATTTACCTAGTGGTTCTATTGATAGGTATAAAACACGACTAGTTCATAAAAGGTTTTATCAGCACCCTGATGTTGATTGTTATGACATATTTATTCTAGTTGTCAAACTTACCATTATTTCTTTAGTTCTTGGTCTTATTGTTAATTATAGGTGGTATATTCATCAATTTGATGTAAAATAGTCTTTTTACAAGGTCATCTCTCTAAAGATGTTTACATGGCATAACCACCAGATTTTATCAATCATGATAATCTCACATAAATTTGCAAGTTGAGATATGTTATTTATGGTCTCAAACAAGTACCACTAACTTAGTACCAAATGATATAATAATTTCTTATAGCCTTTGTGTTTGCCAACTCTCATACAAACATTTTAAACTTATCCTCAATAGTAGTAGTAATATAATCTATCTCCTTATTTATGTTGATAAAATTTATTATTGGATATTATGCCATTACTTTCAATAATTTATTGATTTTCTTAGCAAAAGATCTTTTATAAAATATCTTGATGATTTGACCTACTTTCTTGTTTTTGAAGTTATTACTACTTCTAATGGTTTAGTTATCTCTCAGTGAAAGTATATCAAAAATCATCTCACTCTTATAAATATGATTGGTGCTAAACCTATCACTACTCCACTTTCAACTTAGTTACATTTACAACTTTTTCTAGATCTACATTAAGAGATTCCTTTAAATATAAAACAAAATTTGTAGTCTCCAATACTTATGCCTCGCTCACTTTGACATTGCATATGTTATTAATAAGTGTCACAATATATGCTTCAACTTACTACTAATTATTGGAAAGTTGTTAAGCATTTGCGTCACTGTCTCTCAAGTACAATTGATCTTGGTGTTGCTTTGCACCATCACCTATCTTTATCTCTTCATTCCTTTTTTTTAATTCTAACTAGGCCAATAATAAGGATGATTACACCTCCACAGTATTTATAATATTTATCTTACTTGTAGTCTTATACCTTAATCCTCTAAGAACTAACATATAGTTATACTGTTTAACTATAGCTTAATATCATTGTATCATTGCCATAATAAATTGATTATGTTGGATTTGATCTCTTCTAACTGAACTTGGGTTTGTATTTATGCTACTTAATATATCTATTATGACAATGTTGGATCAACTCATATCTATTCTAATCTTGTATTCCATTCATGTATGAATTATATTGTGATTGATTTTCACTTCATTAAGGATCAAGTATAATGTGAAGCTTTTTAAGACCCATATGTTCTCACATGATCAACTAGTTGATATCTTGATCTAACTTTTTTTTTTCTCTCGCTTTCATCATTTAAAGATTAATATTGAACTTTCCACAGAAGCACCATTTTAAGGGGACAAATTAAAGGAATCAATTTCTTAATTGTTTAATTATGTAATCATCTAGTTAATTTACTATTTAGTTTTTTTGTAAATAATTATAATTGAGCAAATCCTATAAATTAAGGTAACTAACTATAATTTTGAATATTTAATTTATTACAATCTCTTAAATTAAGGCAAATATCTAACTTATAAATATTGATTGACTACACGACACATCTTAGACTTATGTATATACTTCATCTTTATTCAATTTCAACCTTTATAAGTGAAATATACATACATAAACTTCTTGATCATTAAGAAGATCTTTTATGTATAAATCTTGACCATATTCTTTGGGTTAGAATTATTTGTTTTTAGAATCTTAAAAATATTAGTCTCTTTTTATTTTTTTAAAGATTTCTATTTGTATTTGCAAATTACTTAGTATTATCTTATGAAATATAGTGAAGAGTTGTCATATTCAAGAAAAAGATTTGTTCAAGAGAGTTAGTGGAATTTTTGTAAATATCACTTATTTATGTATATGAGTCTACTGCTATCTTAATTAGAATATTAAATATAGTGGAGACAAAAAATTTTGTTGGAGGTAGTTAATGATAGTTTTGTAAATATCACTTACTTAGTTATTGATAGAAGTCTCACTACATCTTAGTTTAATTTTGTAACATATTTTATAATCAAAAAATAAAAGGAACTTCTCTAAACATCATAAGGAAATTTCCACATTTTGGCATTAAGTAATTCATACTTTGTTTATTATATTATCACAATATTCTTTAATTATTGTTTAATAGTTTCTTCTTGCTAATTAATTTGTAGTAGAGTATATGAGATGGAAGCTTTGATTGAAGTAGAAATGAGTGGTGGAAAACTGAAGAGTAATAGTAAGAGAAATGAAGAAGAGTCTCTAAAGTGACATAGTTCTTAATAAGGCAATTAATCCTACAATATCCTTTAAACAAAGCTAATAAAGCATATTTTAGAATTATCATGTTAGGAGATTTAGCTTGGCAATGTTGGTACAACTCATGTATTGATGTGATTTCAAAAACAAAAAATCAAGCTTTTTGATCCTACTGTATTTCTAAGGTTTTAAAAGAAATATATGTAAGAAAAGATTTTAATTTACCATTATACATACTTACGAATGAAACGGAAAAAGCTATTAAGAACAAAAAAGAAATGATTTTCATGTTGGAAAATTGTATTTACATTCGATCTAGTGTATAATGGAATAATAGTGAAACTTTTTTTTGTTTTTGGTTTCTCAAAAAATAATATCACTTAAATTTTGAAATATTATTAACATATAAAACATAATAAAGTATGAATAATAATTTTTACCTTATATTATAACTTGATTCTTTTCTTGTCATTTCTCTTCAATCATTTCCAAAGTCAACACATTTTAACCACCATAACTGCACATATGTCTGACCTCTAATGATATCTATATAATGTGTTGAGGGAACTCTGCAACTATTGTACAGATGGTTAAGTAAGAAGTGTTAGCTCCTTTAAATCCTAAGCCTATTAATAATAGGTTTTAGATCTTTTAGTAATTTAATTAAAATAAAATTCTAATTTTAATTAAACTTTAATTATGATTACTATTAATTCTAATTAAATGCCAATTAGGCCTAAATAAGACCCAATATCTCATTTTGGTCCTTATTTATTAACCATCTCGTATTTAATCATCAAGTTTCTTAAAATTTACAATTAAATCCAACTTAATTAAAGTACCTTTTCTCTCTTCATTCCTTTTTTTATGTTTGACTTAAATATATTGACAATGGATGTAAATTATAACCTTAAATTATATCTAGGATCAAATAAATTAAACTTCTTTAATTGATCTTTAATTCTCTAACTAAATAACTCAAATCTATAGATCAAGATTAACTTCTAGTAACAAATCATGACCAACTAAATATTTAAGAATGTTTTTTCATGCATAATTTTTTCATATAATTTAATTCTTTCATCATACAATATTCCAATTAAACATAGAGCATGAAATTAATGTCTACTCTATTCTAGCCCAATCATATTATTTCTATACTATTTGTAATTGATTCAATAGATGACATTTGAAAAATATTCTTCAAGTTTCATTACACTTAGCCAAATATTTCCCGAATAATCAATAATTGAGATAATAGAGCATTCTTCCTAATCACTTTAGGGTGATGAATCATATATTGATCACTTAATTATCTTTATGTGGTTCATAGTATATCCAATGACTACCAATTGAGCTACCCTTAACTAATATAGGTTGTAAGTAGTATCATAATATAGCAATCCCTATATGAGATACTTTGAAAATCTCAAATTAAAGAATTACTTATACAATTATTACCATGGATAATTTTTATTGATATACAAGAATGCTCTATATAAAATTCTTGTATTGGGTCAGTTCAATGAACTTGTTCTCTAATAAATACCCTCATGTTTACTTAAGTATCTTCATACTTTAGTCTATGAGATTGACTACTTCTTTCAAAAGAAAGAAACATAATATGTGGTAGTCTTTTTATATTTTATTAATGATTAATATCAATAAAACAATGATTAGGAACATTTTAAAGATAATATGTAAATGCAATATAAATCTCATAATTATGATCTCATTATAGATTTATTTACGATATATTTATCCTATTGACTTTATCATATTTAGCTAAATACGTATAAAATAAATAATTTCTTTAAATAATTATGTTACTAAACTATAACTAAATAATTGGCCATATGGCATAAACCAACATTTCAAACAAAGGTGGATCATTTTTAAAGTTCACTTTAGTGTAAATATTGGCATAACATTCTAAATCAGAACATATTTCTAATAAAGGATTAAAGCATATTTCTTCATTAAACATTTTCATCAAAATTTTCCTTTGGCTAAACAAACAGAACTATCTTTTATTGATAATAGTGTAAGATCCAAATATTGTTTTCTTTAAAGACATTATAATATTGCTTTTATCATAAACACAACTTCTATTTTTACTATTTCTGATGATATAAGTAGGTTAGGATGGATTTTTATGATGTAATTAAAATATCAAAGTTTTGTTACTATAAAAAATGTTATCAATTCATTTGACATACATCCTGACACCAAAGTGAAAATAGTAAAAAAATTTATTAATAAAGAGAGTATTGACTTTTTATTGAATAAAAGAATTTTATATTAGTAAATTAGTGTTTATGCCCCCATAATGGAATGGGAGAGTTAAAGAAAGCAAAGAATGGGTGAAGGAAAAGAAAGTAAAAGGATTCAAAAATATTGCTACATTATTTATATTAGAATCAAATTTACCTAAAACAATTATGATTAAAAGCCTTTTAACTATAACCTATACTATTAATAGGTTATAGGTTATCTATAAAAAAAATTGAATTGAATATAGGGTTAGGGACAACAAATGTAGCTTGACCCAATTTTAAGTTAACATAATTGGTTTGAATTGGCTAGATTTTGAGTGGGTATAAGATTTGTTTTTAAAATTATATTTCATCCCTTATGATTTAGGCATCATGATCTAATCTGGTTTGAAGCTCAACTTCTTCCCTCCTTCCCCTTAGTTAACCAATACTAACTCTATGTGTCTCTCTTTCAATAGATCATTTATCCCCTCAACTTCAAAGTAAGGTTTTCCTTCATCAACCTACTTATAAGAATGATTGCAATGTAAATCAATATTATGCAACTACGACTAGGTTGGCCATAATACCCTAATAACCTCTCTATTTCATTAAGGCAAACTCAAAGTGGACTAATTTTGGTCTTAGATAAAATCCTTATTTTAAGATGTACTTCAAATTTAGTTTTGTATGCCATATCACCTTTATATCTAACTATTTATTTATAAGAATATAGACCTCGTGGTTCTTGCCTATGCCAATCCTCAAAAGCTCATTGTGTCTTTTATATCCTACTCTATCAGCATAATTCTTTTCTCTGTAGCTTTAATTACTTTCTCCATTTTCTTTATCCCAATATATGTCGTCTCTAGTTTTTTCTCTATTATCTCAAAGCCCACTTTTACCAGCTTGTCCATATCCTCCTTCACCTTCTTCTTCCTTAGTCCAAATAGGAGCTCACATACCTTAATATTAATGTCTTGCTTACACAATTGGGCTTATGTTCAAGTTAACATCTCAAAGCCTGATAGATCCTTAAGTTGGAATTGGGCTTAGGATAAAAGTTTTAGGTTGTGACCAAAATATGATTTAACCCATTACCATTACTATGTAGGGTCTATCAAGTGTTGTTTTACTTAATATCCTAGTAGCCAAAAAGGGTATAAAGTTTATGATGTAGAAAAAAGATTAAGAGAGTTTTTATAAGAAAAGATATTTGTTTTAAGAAAATCATTTTCCATTTGAATGTGAAGTTAAACAAAATAAGGATGTACCTTTTCCATTTGTTTTTTATCATAATACTCAACTTGATCCCATTAATTCAAAATCTTTGGAGCAAAATGTGAGTAGGTTATAACCTATTGAATCAGACATTGGCACACCAAAAACTAGCAACATTTATGATACATTTTGTATAGATATTTTGATACTATAACTATGGATTCATCAAAACCTGACCATCATATATTATACTAGAAAAATCTAAAGAATCATAAAAGGGAACTTACTTGGCTTTGTTAATTTTGCATTAAATGTTATTAGTCTTTCTAGGTTAAGAAGATTCTTAAATTTAAAAGGAACCAGTTCGTAATAGTTATTGTCATTATTCATTAGATAGCTCTTCTTTTCTTGTGCTTTCACCTTATTATGCAGAATTTCATTCCAATATGTCCATGATAAAAGAACTAACCACTTTTGTTCAAACATCACAATATAATTGTTAAATTCATGTTATGCAGCATGAGTTAGAGATATTAAAGAGAAGTAAACCTATGGAATTAATGAGCTTACCAAATAATGAGAAGGCTATAGAAATTAAATTAGTTTATAAAGTAAACTAAAAACCTAATAGAAGTGTGGACAAGTTTAAAGTAAAACTTATGATAAAAGGATATAATCATATTGAAATGTTAGATAATAAAAACATATTTTCACCAGTTTTAATTTTTCTACTTCTTTTATCTTTCTCCACTTTCCGAAATCCCTTTTTAACTCCTTGTGGCTCTTTTACCTCTCTTTATGTAATTTATCAATCATAGAATTCACATCGACATCCTATGCCTTTCAATTTTATTTGAAAACGAAATAACCTAACTATGGATTTCAAACTGTTTGAAGACAATTTAAGGAAATTAAAATTCTATAGGGTTGTCTCCCATATAGTGCTTCTTTCAACATCAGTAACTCAACGCTTTTCTTTTTTTAACGGTGGTTCAAATGAGTGGTGCAATTGCAATGTAGTCATTAATATAACAATTCGTACGTGAGCTACTATGCCCTTGATTTCACCTTCCTTATGGCTCTCCTTCTTTCGCCTTCTTCTACACAATTGCTTGTTTCTAAAGGCACTCCCAGGAACTGCAATACTTTTCAATTTCCGTCGAGGTTTGGGTTTCTTGCCATTAGTTAGAGGTAAAGGAGGATCGTTGTCTTTCTTTGACACTTTGAAGGTTACTTGCTGCTTACCTACCCTTAGAGTTAGGTTCCCCCCCATATGAACATCAATGATTGAGCAAACAGTGGCCAAGAATAGTCTTCCAAGGATTATAGGGATTTTTAGATCTTCTCCAATATTCAATATATAGAAGTTTGTAGGAAAAGTAAAATTATCAACTTGTACTTGCACATCCTTAATAATTCCCTTCAGTTGATGGATTGTTCTGTCGGTCGTCCATACACTAACATCTTTGTAAGTACTAACTCTCCTAACCCTAACTTTTAGCTAATGGTATAGGCATCGTATTGATACTCACTCCCAAATTCGTGAGTGCCCTATCTATATTGACTCCTTTTATACTGCAAGGAATGTAAAAATCCCCTGGATCCTCTTTCTTCTATACTATGTTGGGGTTTTCTTTTGCTTCACGCTCCTTAACCTTCTTCTTTACTGATTCCATTAATGTAAGCCTTGTTTGTAGGTGTTCCGTTATTATCTCAACCTTGTTTAAGTCATCCTCCTCAGAATTCCTCGTTACCCTATTTGACAATGATTTCTGCTACGCTAGAATATGGTATGGTAATTTGGGTCTAGATTCCTTGATTGGCTCAATTTTGAGCCCACTTAGAAGGAATTTCATAATTACTTGTCCTTTTCCTTTATCTCTATTCTCCATTGAATGATCAAGTTCCTTTTCCTAAGACTGATTGATGGCCATAATCCTTTCCTTTGGGTTAGACTCGATATTACTTGGAACGGTTTCCTACATTCCAAGTAGATATTGCTTCAACTAGTTGACCTATTTGGACCTCTAAATTATGTATTGAAGAGGTGTGGTTCTTGATAACTTGCTCGAATTTGCTCTGAAGCCTCCTTTGTGCATCCTCCATATCTCCAATCTTATCTAAAATCTTATCTAACTTATATTCCATTGAGCTTGGTTTATCTTGTTGGAAGTCCAATTGTCGTTGAGGTCTGAACTGTCCTCCCGCATTATTCATCCAAGAGAAGTTAGGGTGATTCTTCTACCTAGGGTTTTAAGTGTTGGAGTAGGGGTTGTTTCCCCCTCCTCGCCTATACTGGGCTCCTATGTAATTCACTTGCTCTGGATCACCTTCCTTCATTAAGAAACAGTCCACTGTGTCATAGTCCAATTGTCCACATAGTTCACACTTAAGTTGTACAGCCTCCACCAGATTTGAGGATGAAGCCTTCATGTTGTTGAGCTATCGAATCAAGTTATCAATCCTAAGTTGCATTTCTATCATTTGATCAATAGCCATAATTCCTTTTTGTTCACGGAATGTAGTAGTTTGTCTACTCTGCTCATTCATCCATAAACAACTGTTACTTGCCATCTCCTCTATTTATTCTTCCACTTCATCAACTGTCTTCCTCATCAATGATCCTCCTGAAGCTGCATCGTTCGTGCCTCTCATATATAGGGTAACTCCATTATAGAACGTTTGCAACAAAAATTACTTGGGTAAGTTATGATGTGGACATTTCTGTTGAAAATCCTTGTATCGTTCTTACGCTTTGTAGATCGATTCCCCGTCACCTTGTTGGAAGTTGATGATTTCCTTAACGATCTTAGTGGTCTTAGTTAGGGGAAAATATTTATCTAAAAAGACACAGAATAACTAATCCCAGGTGGTAACATTGGCTGGGTTAAGGGAGTGATACAAAACCTTTGCTCTATCTCTAAGGGTAAAGGGAAAGAGCATAATTCTAACTAAATCTTCAGACATCTTATGGTACCTAAAGGTATCACAAATTTCTAAGAAGTTCACTATATGTGCGTTGAGGTCTTCGCTTGCCAGTCCATAAAATTGCACATTCTTTTGAAGTAATGATGTAGCTTTCTTAATGGTTCATTCTAGTCGAGTGATCTCTAAATCTAATTTTTTAGCTGCGTGACTCGAACTTCTCGTGACTCTTGTGTTCATGCCAGAGCACAATTTCAAAAATAGAAAAGAAATAATGAAAATAAAAATTAAAAACTAAACTAAACTAAACTTCTTAAACAACAAAACTAAACTAATCGCCTCCCCAGCAACAGTGCTAAAAACTTGATTGTGGTTTTCCGATATGTGTAGTTTTAATATTTTAACCTCGATATTCTGTAAGTGTACGGGTCATTCATGTACTATCTAAGGTGTCGATCCCACGATGAGGGTTAATCTAATTCTAAACTCTAAGGTCGAAACAAATTGCAGAAATTTAATTATAACTAAGCTAAAACAATAACACAATTCAATCATTCAATTCAATCAACCAATTTAACTCAAGAATAAATCACGAAATATTAACAAATCAGCAAATTGCAATACACACACCAAGAATCAACCTAAGAAACTATCAATTGAGAGAAAGGGGAAATTTTTACCTATCTTCAACACTAACCTAATTAATTATGAAATTTCAAAATTATTGGTCCTGAGGTATCCTAAACGTAGGTTACTCTATCTTGAGTTATAACCAAAAGCCTTAAATTATAAACCGTAATCAAATTATGAAAAATTGCAATTTCTCAATTCACAATTTATCCAAACCCTAATTAGATCTGAAGTTTTCCACTAGACTACCGGAACCTATGTAAGATCTCTCGTCACACAATTATCAATTTGATTGATTTCTTGTTCTTATTAAATTACCTAACTCTCATTAGCCCAATTTAATTATTTTTCATTGGTTCACCCTCTCAATCTATTACTGATTTATGAAAATGTAGAAATCAATCACAATGAATCCAATTCACATAAACAATTAGATTTTTATTGAATTAAAGATAAACATAACCCAAAGGTGAGTTTAGACAATCCTCATCATTCATAAGTCCTATCTCAACAGTTATTTCAATTCTATACATAGATAAAAATGGAAATACACTAGAAAATAGATCTGAATGGATGATGGAGGCAGTAACGATGGGAAACCTCATATTATGAGAAGTAGTTCGTGTAGGCTTCTTCTCCACATCTCTCTTCCTTTGTCTCTTTCTCAATCTCTCGATGAACTCTCTCTAGAGTTTCGTGATGGTGGCTGATGCCAGAAGCCTCTTCCTCTCTTTTGTCTCATTATTTATAAACTTAATGTGTTCTGGGTAGCCTTATGTTTTTTCTCAGGGTCGAAAGGTCTAAAAAATTCCTCAAAACTTGACTTTTCTGCATGTTTGGCATCTGTCCAACCCAGGCCACGATTGTGGGCCACTTGTACACGTGGCCATGGATCAAGTCTTATGCTTTTGTCACGATCGTGGCTTAAGGGTCGTTGTTTCAATTCAAGTCTCTTTGAAACTTCTCCATTCTTCGCTGTTGACCCTGAAACACTAACAAATACAACAAGATACCTGAAAGACATAATAAATAAGATCAAATGCTTGTACTAACCCATAAAAACATTTAAACACAAATAATTCACAAACTAACACAATTCTACCGAAAATACATACTAAACAATCAAATAAACAGATAAACACATATCAAACTATACCCTGAAACACGATGCATTTCATACTTATCACTGTATTTATTGGATATGTTGAAAATAGTGCTGCCTATAGATTCATGTGATAAAAAGATCGTACTTTATTTGATTATAGAAATGCTGAGTTCTTTGAAATTGTGTTTCCTTTGAAGAAATGTGATACATCCCATGATATGCATCCTTCTACATCTACTTCTACATGTGCATCTTCTTCATATATGTATTTACCTACTCCTGATATGCTGCATGATGATGTGAATGTAGAACCCAGGAGAAGTAAAAGACGTAGAACAGAAACTAGTTTTGGTCTTGATTTTATTACTACCTTCCTTGTTGAACTCTATGAGAAAGATAGGTTAGATGAAATTGATGAGTTAATAGCAATGCTGCGAATACCATATCAGACTTAGTACCGAATTAGGTTCTAATATAGTACTGTACTGGTGCCGGTCAATATTAGGTATCGTTTTAGGTAATTTTTTAAATTTATGAAATATTCCCTGAATTTTTTTGAATTGCAAAATAGTACATTGTCATATTGTACAGTTGTACTGTATATTTTTAACCTGTCCCCAAAAATCATAATAATAAATAATAATCACAATTAATATGAAAAAATATTAATTTTCAGACATTTCACATATAAAAAATAGCCACATTTTATATAAAAAAAGGCAATCATCATCATACAAATATAAAATTAAGAATAATACAAAGTATTTAAAATATTATAATTCCAATTTTCATTATAAAATAAATAATAGTTACATCAAAACATCCAATAAAAAGAATAATAAATATCCTTAATTCTCAAATTATTACAATTTACAACAAGAGTTCATGATAAGGAAACAACCAAGTAGAATTGAAATATGAAACAAAAAAAATATTATTTAATTTGCTATCAATTAAATATATTACATATTTAATTAATTAAAATTAATTATTACTAAAATTATAAATATCTTAATTTAATTTATTTTTATTTTTATTTAATAATTATTAATAATATAATTATATTTAAAAATGTTTTTAAAATATATATTTCAAATAAAATTTGATTTAATAATTAAAATATATAAAATAAATATTAGTTTATAAATTATTTATTTTAAAAAAATAAAATATTTTTATTAATACTTTATTAATAAATATTATATAAAATATTAAAATAAATTTAAATAAAATAATTTATTTTTAAGTTTTATTTAATGTATAATTATTACTAGTAATATAGGTATTTATTTTATTTAAAAATTAAAATTAAAAAATCATAATAAAAGTTTGACTAAATAACTAATTAAAAAAGTTTTGAAAAAAAGAAGGAGGTAGTGGAAGAGAGGCGGAAGTTAAGTTTTTACAAAAATTTGAAACTTTTGACAATAAGTCCACATATTTTTTAAAAGTTATAAAACTGGCCAGTATAAGGCCGATATTATAAATACTAGTCAGTATCAAACGAAATAGGCCAGTATCGACCGGTATTTATACCCAGTACATAAGTATCCCTATTTTGTACTTTTCTCCGATCAATACGATATGTATCACCCGATATTGCCTGGTACGAAACGAAATTTAAAATCATGATTAGTAGTTTGTCATTTGTCTTCATATTACTAAGGATGAACCTAAAACTTATAACGAGGCTATGAAATCTGTAGATGCTAGTTTATGGAAAGATGCCATAAAGAGTGAGCTAGATTCCATTAAGTCTAATTATACTTGGGAATTAGTAGACTTACCTAAAGGGGCTAAGGCTATTGGGTGTAAATGGATCTTTAAAAGGAAACTCATAACTGATGACACTGTTGAAAGGTTTAAGGCTAGACTTATGACTAAGGTTTATACTCAAAAGGATGGTATAGACTTCTTTTGTACTTAATCTCCTATCACTAAAATTGCCACGACACATGCATTGTTTGCATTAGCTTCTATCCATAAGTTGATTGTGCATCAAATGGATATGAAAACTGTTTTATTGAATGGCGATTTGAATGAGGAAATCTATATGGAACAACTTCCTGGCTGTGTAGTTCTTGGACAAGAGAATAAGGTATGTAGGCTTAAGAAGTCCTTGTATGACCTTAAACAAGCACCTATTCAGTGGTATTTGAAATTCCATGAAACCATACTTACTTTTGGTTTTAAAGTTATATGATGCATGTGTGTACTCAAAGATGTTTGGATCTGATTATGTGATAATATGTCTTTATGTTGATGACATTTTAATCTTTGGTACATGTATTGGTGTTGTGAATGAAACTAAACATTTCTTATCCTCTTAGTTTGAAATGAAAGATATAGGTGAGGTTGATGTGATTTTGGGTGTAAAAGTCACTAAAACTAGTATAGTTTTATCTTGTCTCAACCTCACTACGTGGAGAAAATCCTAAAGAAAATCAATTATTATGATTTCATGCTAGTAAGAAGCCCTTATGATCCTAGGATACACTTATATAAGAATTTGGGTAAAAATGTGTCTCAAACTGAATATGCTAAGATTATTGGGAGTTTGATGTTTTTGATGAACTACACTCGATCTGATATTGGTTATGTTGTTGGTAGACTTAGTCGGTACACTTATAACCCTAGTGGTGAGCATTGGAATACTCTTACACGGTTGATGAGATATCTTAAAGGTACCATAGATTGGGGTTTGCACTTTGTGGGATATCTTGTTGTGTCAGAGGGATATAGTGATGCCAATTAGGTGACCGATAACGATGAGGTGAGCTCGATTAGTGGATATTTATTCACACTAAAAGGAGATATTATATCTTGAAAATCTGCTAAGCAGACTATGATTGCACGATCTACCATGGAGTTTGAGTTTATTACGATAAACTTAGCGGGTGAGGAGGCCAAAAGGTTGAGGTGTTTACTATCCGATATACCCTTGGGAGGGAAACCCACTCCTGTAGTTTCTCTACATTGTGATTCTCAGGATGTCATTAGCATTGCTAAGAACACTGCTTACAATGGTAAGAAGAGGCATATACGCATTAGGCATAAAGCTATAAGAAAGTTGATTAGTAATGGAGTAATTTCTATGGATTATGTTCGATCTGAGAGGAACTTGGCTGATTCGTTGACTAAAGAACTAAGTCGAAAACTAGTCCTAGATTTGTGGGAGGAAATGGGACTTAAGCCCTATTAGGTGAGGAACTCATGGTGGATACCCATTTGTAGGTCAAACGAAGTCATGAAATACTCATACTTGTACACATCTTTTCCATTCCTATGACCCGTGTACATTGAGGGTGAGCTATGTGCTCTTAATGGATCCATAGACTAAATTGATGGGAGGTCCTTGTCAGACGGACTTGATGGTTCCACCTCTTGAAGATTATGAGGATAAGCTTGCTAGCTCTTAATGTAACACCCCACTCCCGCGTGACCAGAACCCGATATCGTTGGCGATATCCGAGTCCGTGCCCCGCGAGGGTGGCGTACTACATCAGTCGGTCAAAACTCAGTATACAATTGTTTGTTTTT
>JANIJH010000003.1:43315968-43326826 GCA_024520975.1 Erythroxylum areolatum
CCTTTATCATAATTCATATTTATTATTATGAAACATTTTGTGTCTATTTTGTTATTGTTATTAATTTAGTAGTTGTTGTTGTTGTTATTATTATTATTATTATTATTATTATTATTACTACTACTACTACTACTACTACTACTACTCTTATATTATTCGATATTTCATAATAATTTGTAATTATTATTATTTGTGCCCATTTCAAGTAACACAAATAGTTCATAATAAAATTGTCAGTTAATTACATATTTCTAATCATATTAAGGACCAGGGGCATTTTTGTCATTGTCACTATTTGTTCGTTCTGTCTACTGCAATCAAACACATTTTGTTTACGGAACAGAGACAGGAATTTCTGTTCTGTCCACCACAACTAAACACCTCACTGTCTCCCATTTTTGTTCCGTTCCGTCCTGTTCCGTTCCGTCTACAGATACCATAGACAGCAACCATACGCAACGTTAGGGTTGTAAGTGTTGGAGTAGGGGTTGTTTCCCTCTCCTCGTCCATACTGGGCTCCCATGTAATTCACTTGCTCTCGATCATCTTCCTTCATTAAGAAATAGTTCACTGTGTCATGGTCCAACTGTCCACATAGTTCACACTTAAGTTGTATGGCTTTTACCGGAGTTGAGGATGAAGCCTTCATGTTGTTGAGTTGTCAAGTCAAGTTATCAATCCTCCCTTGCATTTCAGTCATTTGATCAATAACCATAATTCCTTTTTGTTTACGGAATGTAGTAGTTTGTGTACTCTGCTTATTCGTCCATAAAGAACTATTACTTGCCATATTCTCTATTAATTCTTCTGCTTCATCAACGATCTTCCTCATCAATGATCCTTTTGAAGCTTCATCGATCGTGCCTCTCATATGTGGGGTAACTCCATTATAGAACGTTTACAACAAAAATTCCTTTGGTAAGTTGTGTTGTGGGTATTTTTGTTGTAAATCCTTGCATTATTGTCACACTTTGTAGATCAATTCCCCGTCACCTTGTTGAAAGTTGGTGATGGTACCTAAAGGTATCACATATTTCTAAGAAGTTCACTATGTGCACGTTAAGGTCTTGTTTGTTAGTCCATAAAATTGCACATTCTGTTAAGGCATGTTCAAGAGAGCTGGTTTAATTTCAAATGATGTAGTTTGTACTGGTGTTCTAGCTACTACTTGATTAGCCGCATTGAACCTTAGTCTCATAAAGTCCATAAGGGTCCTCTGTTGTCGTACTTGGTTTGCTCCGTGGTCCAAATCCTGCTGAAATTCCTAGGCCATTGTTATCTTCGCAATTTCTTATTCTTCGTTACACCGAGCTTTCCTAATGGTTCATTCTAGTGGAGTGTTGTCTAAATCTAATTTTTCAATTGCACAACTCAAACTTCTCGTGACTCTTGTGTTCATGCAAGAGCAAGATTTCAGATATAGAAAAGAAAAAATGAAAATAAAATTAAAAACTAAACAAAATGTCTTAAACTATAGAACTAAACTAATCACCTATCCAGCAACGGCGCAAAAAACTTGATCGCGGTTTTTCGATATATGTAGTTTTAACATTTTAACCTCAACATTTCGCAATCGTGCAGTTAGTTCACGTAGTATCTAAGGTGTCAATCCTATGAGGAGGGTTAATCTAATCCTAAACTTTAAGGCCGAAACAAATTGTAAAAATTGAATTGTAACTAAGCTAAAAACAATAACGCAATTCAATCAACCAATTCAACTCAAGAATAAATCACGAAATGTTAAAAAAAATCAGCAAATTGCAATACACACACCAAGAATCAAACTAAAGAACTACCAACTAAGAGAAAGAGGAAATTTTACCTATCTTCAACATTAACCTAATTAATTATGAAATATCGGATTATTGGTCCTAGACTATCTTAGGGTTATTTACTCTCTTTTGAGTTATAACCAAAAGCCCAAAATTATAAACCCTATTTAGATTATGAAAAATTGCAATTTCTCAATTCACAATTTATGCAAACCTTAATTAGATATGAAGTTTTCCACTAGACTACCAAAACCTATGTAAGATCTCTCGTCACACAGTTACCAATTTGATTGATTTCTCGTTCTTATTAAATTACCTAACTCTCGTTAGCCCAATTTAATTAATTTTCATCGGTTCACCCTCTTAGTCTATTACCAATTTATGAAAATGAAAAAATCAATCACAATGAATCCAATTCACATAAAAAATTAGATTTTTATTGAATCAAAGATAAAAATAACAGGAAGGTGAGTTTAGACAATCCTCAACATTCATAAATCCTATCTCAACAACTATTCCAATTCTATACATAGATAAAAATGAAAATATACTGGAAAATAGATCCAAATGAATGATGAGGGTAGTAACGACGGGAAATCTCCTATTCCAGGAAGTATTTCGTGTAGGCTTATTCTCCACGTCTCTCTTCCTTTGTCTCTTTCTCAATCTCTCGATGAACTCTTTCTAAGGTTTCGTGATGGTGACTGATACAAAAAGTACCTTCTCTCTTTTGTCTCATTATTTATATACTTAATATGTTCTGGGTAGCCCTAGGTTTTTTTTGGGGTCGAAAGGTCTGAAAAAATCTCTTAAAACTTGACTTTTATGTGTGTTTGGGTGTGTGCCCGACGTAGGTTAGCCATAATCGTGGGCCACTTGTACGTTTTTTGGTCATGACCGTGGAATGGGTCAAGTCTTATGCTTCTGTCACAATCATGGCAAATAGGCCACGATTGTGGGCCATTGTTTTGGTCTAAGTCTCTCCAAAACTTCTCCATTCTTCGTTGTTAACTCTGAAAGACTAACAAACACATCAAGGTACCTCAAAGATATAATAATTAAGCTTAAATGCTTGTACTAACCCATAAAAACACTTAAACATAAATAATTCACAAACTAACACAATTATACCAAAAATACATACTAAACAATCAAATAAACAGGTAAATACATATCAAACCATACCCTAAAATACGATGTATTTCACACTTATAAATCCACTTATATGAAATTCCATTATCAATCAAAATTTATTATCTAGTTTGAAATAATAATTAACCTAAAGTATTTATGTCTTTCGCGAGACACATAAGTACATGCAATTAAGCAACTACCACTCTCGATACAAATTAAACCTAATTTAGCTGATTAAACATAGTTAATATATTTGGTTCTCTAAAGTCTATGATATTGTTATTCTCTAATGTTAAAAAGTGTTTATTTTCCTAGTGCATGGACTCTACTTCCCCTATAAGTCTTTTATAACATCCCTAAGATTAAATTTTTAGTGTCCATTTACAAATCTAATATATAAAACAAAGAGAATAAATTTAACTAATCTATAAGATTTTGAGGCCAAATATTGTTTTCTGGTTCAACTTTATAATTGAAGAAGCTTTTATTTATATTGCCTAATTTGAAAAGGAAAAGTTTTAAAAGATACAAATATATCGTCTTATACATACAAGTTGCTATTATGTCAAGGGATCTTCAGATGAGTTCATTGATGCCAACATTCAACTTGAGCTGGCAGTTGTCGAAAAGCTCCTAAGTTTCTAATAACACCAAAATCATTTAATTTGGTTCAGAAATCTGAAAGTTATAGCCCAAACATTTTCGAACTGTTATTAAACTGAAATAGTACACTATTCTCAGATCCCATCCAAAAATTGAAAGTCTTACAGGCTAAATTAATTTCTTCATAGGATTTGTAGCTCTATGTCTCTAGTTTATTTATAAACAAGAATCATCTCATTCAGAACTCTATAGATGAAGATATCATCCAAATATCAAAATATATTCAGTAAAATATCCAGTTCATGCTCTTCCAACTAATACCCTTACTTTGATTCAATCAATATTTTTCGAATCAATACCAAAAGCTATAAATTTTTATGGAGAAATAGAGAAATGTATTAGGAATCCGTTGGTTTAAAAATCAGGTCATTTGGAGGTTGGACATAACTTTCACTAGAAATATAGGATTGAGGTCATTTAAAGACCGTTTCGAAGAGGACTTCTAGACCTGCAACTTCTATGAAAACTCCATAAAGATATTTTGCCTCCAAAAGGGTTAAAATTTTGAATCAATGTAGCTGTCCTGAATGTCCATCCTATGCAACATCATAAACTTCTAATGATCATATCTCTCCACTCCATTGTCCACAAATTTCATACTATATAGCGTTGGAAAGCTAAAAAGATAAGCTACAACTTTCAAGAAGAAACTTCATATAATTAAACCTAAATTAATATAGATTTTCTCTTGAAGACAAAACATGAATTTTTCCCCTATGGAAAACTGGAAATTTGCACTATACAAACTTGGAATGTCATAAGCATAACTATTCAACTACCAATATTATTTCATTAAACTCTCTAATCTCTACTCATTTGACTCATCACCTACAACTAATTCTTATCATTCACAAAATCCTATCTTTCTTTTCCATAATATCTTCACTTATCTATATAACAATAATTTATGTTCAAGATTCATAAGCTCAAGTTGATTACTTCAAGTATACCTAACTTCCACTCAACGTCATCCATACATAATCCATATTTCATTAACATCATAAGATAAGAGTTTACAAAGCTTTGATGGCATCTCATGCCACAATACATCAATGTCTCAAAATCCCAAAATACATAAGATACTTGAACTAATAATTCTTGAAATGTGACTAAAGCCTCATGGTTACAAAATCTAGCTTAAAATACAACATTTGCAACTTAGAGTGATGCCTAGACTCTCGATCACTCGATCTCCTACTTATCACCTAGAGATGAGAAGGAATGGGGGTGAGCTTGAAATCTCGTGGGTAACAAGTTTATAATGGAAAAATAAGCAAAACCTTTGAAATGTTCATTTGTCAATACAAAGTTCTAATTAAATTCATAAAACGTATTGTTGTCAAATTCATAACCAAAATTCACAAACTACAAATCATGTATGCATCAAACTTGTTAATATATCATAAGCACATAAGCACATCAGAAGGGTTTAGGTAGATCCATAAATATGACGGACTACACATTTCTACATAATGGTCCTGTGTAGTTGTAAACTTGACGTACTATCGCAATCTTACATAGTGGTTTTACATAGACGTAAACTTGAGGGAGTCTATGAAGGAGCTCCATGTCACTAGCGGCAAGTAGGAGAAGCCTTTAATTTAGTCAACATGTACGTGACATTCTTGAGTGGATTATACCAAATCCACATAATAGGTAATTTATGAGTTAAAAATAGTTTGCCTATATGATACATTTTGGAAACTTGTTTTTCATGAACATGAGATATTTCAAAAATCATTTGCGAAAACATGATTTCATAAACATGTTATCTTTTTAAAAAATTCATTTTCAAAGTCTTTTCACAAATCATCAACACAATTCATATATCAAACATATAGCAAATTCTTAATTCATTCAAGAAGCAATAAATGCAACATTAATGATGCAATTGAAATCATTAAACTTCCTTAATTTAACGAAAACATTTAGTATCTTATTTACCCTATTATAAACATGTAATCACCTTGAATTCTTTGCTTAAAGACTTGCTCAAAATGTCTCTCCTCTTGCTCCTCTTGCCTTTCTTGATTTCCTTCATCAATGGCAAAATCCCATTCAATAGGAATCCAATTGAAAATTCCACAATGCAAAATCACTAAAATTGATTCTAGAATACTTAAACCCATGCATTTTTTAAACTCCATGAACTAAAACCCTTCCGAAAATCCAAAAGATTCAAAATCAAACTTACCTTGAATCTTCATCGAATGAAGAGTTTTTTGGCTCAAATGGAAGCTCTTCTCTTCTTCATTCTTTTTCCTTTTCTTAAACAACCCTAAAATCTCTCTTGAAGGCTTAGAAAAGATGAACCCTAGCTTGTCTTCTCTTCTTGTCTTTCTTTCGCCGAAACCTCTCTTCTTCTCTCTTATTTTTGTTTTTCACTCTTCTCTCCCTTCAATTCACGTTTTTCTCTTCTTAACAAGCAAGACAACATATTCTTCTTCCCTTTTTTACCCTTAATGAGCCCAAAAATTCCATTTTACCCTTCTTATAAGCTTATGTCCTTTTAACTTTAAGTGATCTTCTAAAAATACCCTTGAACATCCTTATTACCTTAGCACTTTAATTCCATTAACCCATGCAATAAATACTAATAAGTTTAACATAATAATTAATTCCAAAAATTAAACCTATCAAAACCTCATAATTCATTTAAATCATGCTTAACTAGAGAAAAAATCCAGGGGCCAACACTAGCTCCTCGCCTTGGGGAGCTCTGGTCTTTTTTGTGAAGAAGAAAGATGGATCGTTAAGAATGTGTGTGGACTATCGGAAGCTCAGTCATGTCACTATGAAGAATAGATATCCACTTCCATGCATAGATGATTTGTTTGACTAATTGCAAGGGGAAGGGGTCTTTTCTGAGGTAGATTTGAGATCAGGATACCACCAGTTGAGGATAAACGAGTTCGATGTGTCAAAGACTGCTTTTAGAACATAGTATGGGCATTTTGAGTTTTCAGTCATGCCCTTTGGATTAACAAATGCCCCTGTAGCTTTCATGGACTTAATGAATAGAGTCTTTATGTCTTTCTTAGACCAATTTATCATTATCTTTATTGATGATATATTGAATTATTCCAAGAGTAATAAGGAGCATGAAGAACATTTAAGAATTGCTTTGGAGACATTGAGGAAGGAAAAGTTATATGGCAAATTTGACAAATGTGAATTTTGGCTAAAGGAAGTGGCATTTCTTGGACACATGATTTCGGAGTAAGGAGTACATGTGGATCCGAGGAAGATAAAAGCAGTTGTGAAATAGGAAGCACCTAAGAATGTAGCTGAAGTGAGAAGTTTCTTAGGCTTAGCTGGGTATTACAGAAGGTTTGTGAAGGACTTTTCTATGATAGCAGCTCCACTCTCCAAATTGACAAGAAAGAATCAGAAGTTTGCATGGACTGAGGAGTGTCAGAATAGTTTTGAGGAATTGAAGAATAGGCTTACAACAAAATCAATTTTGACTTTGCTTTCAGGTAATGATGGATATATAGTATATAGTGATGCCTCAAGGAAGGGATTAGGCTGTGTGCTAATCCAAGGAGATAAAGTGATTGCTTATGCTTCTAGGCAATTGAAACCGTATGAGATGAATTATCATACGCATGACTTGGAGTTAGCTACTATAATCTTTGCGTTAAAAATATGAAGACACTACTTATATGGAGTCACCACCAGGGTGTTTACAGACTACAAGAGTCTTAAGTATCTGATGAACCAGAAAGAGTTGAATTTGAGACAGAAAAGATGATTAGAGTTACTTAAGGATTATGACTTGATGATAGATTGCCACCCAGGGAAAGCTAATGTGGTAGCAGATGCATTGAGTAGGAAATCTACTATGGCACATGTGGAGACGACATATTTTTGTTTGTTGAAGGAACTAGCCAAACTTAGAGTGACATTAAAGCAAGTCCAATCTAGGCGTATATTGGCTAACTCTAGGGCAAGGCCAATGTTGAATGAGAAGATTAAGGAATTATAGGAACAAAATAAGTATTTGAGTAGACTCAGAGATGAGATTAAAAATGGTAAACCTTCAGAAATAGAGGTAAGGGAAGATTGATTGATGGTGGTAGGTAACAAATTGTGTATTCCTTATATGTTAGAGTTGAAGGATGAGATATTTGACGAGGTACACAATGCTCCTTATGTGATGCATCCGGGGAGTATGAGAATATATAGAGATTTAAAGGAGCACTTTTGGTGGAAAGGAATGAAGAAGGATGTTGTAGAGTGTACTAAAAGATGCTTAGTGTGTCAGCAAGTCAAGGCTAAGCACCAGGCACCTTCAGGCAAGCTTAAGTCTTTGACCATTCTTGAATGGAAGTGGGAGAAGATTTCGATGGATTTCTTAATGGGATTGCCAAGAACTAGCAGGAAGCATGACGTAATATGGGTTATTGTCGATAGGCTAACTAAGTCAACTCATTTCTTGCCAATTAAGCAGACAGATTCTTTAAATGCTTTGGTCAAGAAATATATGGATGAAATAATCAAACTTCATGGAATTCTGAACTCTATAGTTTCTGATAGAGATCCCAAGTTTACCTCCAGATTCTGGGAAAGCTTACAAGAGGTTTTGAGAACTAAGTTGTACTTTAGTATAGCTTTCCATCCATAGACTGATGGGTAATCAGAGAAGACAATACGAACTTTGGAGGTAATGTTGAGAGCTTGTATTATAGATTTCAAAAGCTCATAGGATGATTATTTACCTTTAATTGAGTTTGCTTACAATAATTCCTATCACTCGGAAATTCAAATAGCACCTTATGAAGCTTTGTATGCTCAGAGGTGCAGAACTCCTATTTGTTAGGATGAGGAAGGTGAAAGGAGACTTGTAGGGCTCGAGTTAGTACAAGTTACAGTTAATAAGATTAAATTGGTGAAATAGAGAATTAAAGCAGCTCAAGATAGAATGAAGAGCTATACAGATGCACATAGAAAAGAGATAGAATTTGAAGTTAGAGATAAAGTGTTTCTTAGAGCTTCTCCATGAAAAGGAGTCTTGAGATTTGGTAAGAAGGGTAAACTTAGCCCAAGATACATAGGCCCTCATGAGATCATCGAGAAGATTAGGCCTTTAGCCTATAAGTTAGCTATGCTACCGGAATTGTCTAAGATTCACAATGTCTTCCATGTATCGACGTTGAGGAAGTACCAATCAGAGCCTTCACACATAGTTCAACCTTAAGAGGTTCAGTTAAGGGAGGATTTGACTTACGAAGAACAACCAGTGGAGATCCTAGATTTGAAGGAAAAAATTTTGAGAAATAAGATTGTGAAGTTGGTTAAAGTCTTATGGAAGAACCATTCTACGGAGGAGGCAATCTGGGAGCCTTTGGAAGCAATGATGGAGAAGTTTCCACACCTCTTTATAGACTTAGGTAAGAATTTTGAGGACGAAATTCTTTTAGGAGGGGATTGTTGGATCCCGAATTTTTTAATTATTATTGATTTATTTGTTTCATTATTTTTAAAATTAAGTCTTTAATCTAGTGATGGAAAGATTAGAATTAGGTTAGAATTATTATGGTGTTTAGGAAGATTAAAGGAGTTAAGAGGTAAATGAAAGAAGGGGCAAAATGGGAAGGACAAGGTAAATGAAAGGTAAAATAGAGAAAGACCATTTAAAATGGTCTTGAATCAGAAGAAGAAGAGTGAAATGTCGTGAGAAGCCAAAGAGAGAAGAAAAAACATGAAAGAAGAGAGGAGAAGAGAGAGAGTTCGTGAGAGTGTGCAAGAGAAGCTTGGAAGGAAGAAGAAAGAAGAAGAAAAAGAAGAAGAAATCAACTTGTTAGAGGTAAGCCTTCATCTTTCTTCTTGCTTAGATACAAAAAGGGGATTAAATAGAAGAGAGGAGACGAGAGAGAGTTCGTGAGAGTATGCAAGAGAAGCTTGGAAGGAAGAAGAAAGAAGAAGAAAAAGAAGAGGAAATCAACTTGTTAGAGGTAAGCCTTCATCTTTCTTCTTGCTTAGATACAAAAAGGGGATTAAATAGAGACTAATTTAAAATCTTTATTTATGCCCACCAAATTAAAGACTCAATTCTAAAAATAATGAAACAAATAAATCAATAATAATTAAAAAAAATTCGAGGTCCAACAAATGAGAATGCTTTCATTTCACTTCATTTCACCATGTAATTGTTTGTCTTTGTGTACATTGATCAATGTCATGTCACTTACTATATGTTCTTATAAGTAAGATTAGGATAATTACTTTTCTTTACTTTCATCACTAGGTGGAAATGTCTTAAAAATAATATTCAAGGAGCTTTTGAAATTCCAAGGTTTAAATGTTTACGGTGAGCAAAACATTGCATTTGACATTTTGTGCTTATATTTGCTTACTAACATGTGACATTTTATGCATCTATTTCTTTCTTTTTTTTGTCTCCTTTTTTATCGCTTTGTGAGGGCTGGGAGAGGATTATCAATGTACGCAATCTTCCCTTTGTAATTTTTACAAAGAAGTTGTTTTATGATTTGAACATATAAATTTTTATTATTGTTAACTTTCTATGATGATTTTATCATTACTATTATTTTCTCTCTCTCTCATTTTTTCCTCCTTTGATGTGGATCATTTGAAGACAGTCAAATTTCTACCATATTTGGTTATTGTTGTACCGTGAGCATGTAAATCTTTATTATGATATCTTCTACCGTTGAAGATAAAGAAGCTACGGAACGAAACCATCACTTCTCTAAAAAATCAAATTTCTTTGGACACTAAAAGTTCTTAAATTTCTTTGGGGAAAATGGGACATTTCTTTTTCCATTTAACTCAAATAATTGTTACAAAATACAATTGACTGTAGGAAAAAACTAATTCAAACAACCTTCCTCCATCCCTCATGCGTGTATGTGAACGAGAGAGGTCTCTATCCTTCCACATTCTCTCATTGAAAGTTGCCAGAAAGTAGACATTTCGTTGGTGGAAGTAGAGCAACAGCTCCTCTTAATGGACTCGAGTATCTCCTCAATACAGTCTGAAGTTTATTTTCTGCAGCTTTTGAGTGGTAAGAAACCAGCAGTCCAGCACATTCCCTGCATGGAAATCATGATGAGATAAGAACATCTATAATGTTGAATGGAAAATTAGACATCCATGGAAGATGACTTACTTCAACTGAGATTCAGAGAAACCAGTGTGCAGTTTAAGGGTATTTGTCCAGAGAGGAGTTATGTTTAGAGTGCATCTAGCTGCATAAACTGCAGAGGCAGCTAACATTGAAGGGCAGAACATTATAGTGTCATAATGCATCATACCCAACTCAG
>JANIJH010000003.1:43327945-43342417 GCA_024520975.1 Erythroxylum areolatum
TTTGCCCACTGCAGCTCCATCTGGAACTACTGCAGACACTTTCTCGACATTGACACAAACTTGTTTCTGCATTACGACAAATAACCAAATCCCAATTCAGACACAAAGAAACATAATATCATAAGATATAGAACCATAGAACTATGAAAAAATGTATCAGTGTCTACCTTGTTGTTGGCTGCTGCGGCTGCAGCCTGAGCATTGGCCAGTAGTTGTGCACGGAAACTCCTATGAAGGGCGTAATGAATCAGTACTAAGATCAAATGCATGGTATCTTGCAAATTTTTGTTCATAGAAACTTGTAGTCATATTTGATGTGCAAGAGAGAGAGATAGAAATAAACCTTGTAAGGGGTCTAGAAATCTGAGCCTGAGCTTTGGCATCAACTGCTCGATCAGTTACAAGATTACCAATATCACCAAGGGCACGGCGGTGTCTTCCTTCCATGGCCGCCGCTACATTTTTCTTCTGTTGTTTGTTAACTCCTACAACTGCTTCTCCTGAAGGATGTTAAGAAACGCATTAAAAAGGAAGAGAAAATACGCATTCTCATATATATATATATCAAGATCAAGGATTACGAATTAAGGCCTATCAAAGCCAAGAAATAGTTAAACCTAAACAGAGAGCCCTAAATCTGAAATAAAAGACCAAAACTTTTTCTTTCCATCACAGATTTCTCTAATCAAGCAAACAGAAATTAAATAAAAACAATGAGAAATGAAAGAAACACAAAAGAAAGGAGAAGAAAGGATAAAGCTTTGAAAATCAATTGGGAAAAACAAAAGAAATCGCCCATCTACAGAAAAACAAATGAGTTAAAATACAAAGTAAATCAGAAAAAGAAACGTCAAATCATTATCAACAAAGAAACCCATTATAAAGGACCCAAATAAAGATCTAAAGAAAACCCCCATAATCCAACTTAGAGAGAAACACGTAGAAACTTTACCTCTGGCTTGCTGCGGAACAATGGGTCTTGAAGCCATCGTCTTCTTCTTCTAATCACTGAAACGATTCCCCCAACTTCCAATCTCTTCAAAAATACCTACAACCTCACTTGGATAACAACAACAAATCTCTGAAACTCCCAATTTTCTTTATAGGGCTAAAGAGAGAGGTAAAGGGACACAAAAAGAAGTGAGAACCAGCGAAGATCTTCCATATAGCGAAGACCTTCCCTATTTGAAGTCTCACGAGCCGTCTCTTCACTTTTGCAACGGTCGAATCTCTTTTGATTTCTGACCCTTCGATCTCTCTGCAAATCCAACGGTCCTGATTTGTCCACTATTTCTCATAGCCGTTAGTGCACACAGTAACGCCGTTTAGGTTGACCTGGTTAAAACCTATAGTACTGCGGAAATTTGGTGCTACTCCTGAATTACTAACAAAGTTAACAATCGTACCAGGGTCAACTCGACCCAAAGTTAATGGATTAGGCTCATATTGGCTGAACCTCAAGCTGGGTTGAGACTGCCCAGGTCAGACCTAACTTAAGGCCCGACACTTTTAAATAAAACAACCTTATTTAAAAACAGTTCAGGTAGGGCAGAATCGGGCTAACAAGTTGAGCTTCCTCAAGCTAGGGCTAGGACTTAGTCCCGGTCAAGCCTCAAATTAGGTCTTGACAATAGCATTCAGCCGGAGCTAACCTATTAGCAAAAACTTATTGCTCAAAGTAGATTTGATTAGACTTAAACTTGAATTTAGATTTGAATTTGGATTTAGAAAACTTTCTTATGAAACCAATTCATTCTTGAAAATCAAATTAACTCATCCTAAAATTAACATGTTAATATAAATTGAAACAAAGTAAGAACTTAAATATTTTAATTAATCAAATTATGAATTGAAAAAATGTTTAAAATTTAAAATTTAAATTGTTCAAAACCGAATGTCGACATTTCCACTCCATCAATGATGGATCTTTAGTGTTTGTCCCAAGCCATTCTTGATATTGTAGGTGATTCCTGAGATTGTAGTGTCAAAATCTCATTATTTACAAGGCTTTGGCTTCGGACCGAAAATTTGATGTTCTCATATTAAAAAGTGAAAGACCAACAACTCTTGGAAAGAAAGCATTTTACTCACCAATTTCAATTTCCCTATCAAATCTTCCAGGTCGTCTAAGTGCAGGCTCAATACTATAAGACCTGCTTGTGGCAACCATCACTAGAAATTCATCAATCCGGTTAATCCCGTCCAATAAACTTAACAACATAGCTACCATTCTTTGAGATAGTTCTTCAACTCCATGTTTCCTCGCAGGTGCAATGGCATCCAACTCATCAATGAACACCTGCAGAATAGCTATCGGTTAGCCACCTATATTCGAAATTAATCTAAGCTCATAATTCTGACCTAAATCTATTTAACAAGAAGAAATTAAAATGAAGGAAATATTTTTCACTATTGTACACAACTTAAGAAATACAGCCTTGACTACAAAATCTGCACATTTTAGCAGCTGCAACCAAAAGATTAAACAATTAACCTCCTATCATGGCAAGTTTGTCCCTAACACAAAGCAACTTTTTGTTGTGAAATCCCATCCATAACCATAACTTATAAAATAAAATAAAAACTTCTTACCTTTAGCACTCCTACCAATATGCAACTTTTTGAAGATTCAGAATGAAATGATTTCTAATACATGTAATAATGACATAACAGCTTCGGTATAAAATGTGGCTTGCTGACCAACTCCTACTTAGCAGTAGATAGAGTCACCAATAAGTACATAGTAAATGAAAATCACAGTTGTATTTATTCGAGACAAAAACAAGCTGATTATTAATGTCTGTAATGGCAAGATTTGTAATTAAATTTGGAAGATAAAACCCACAATTTCAATCCAAAAAAATAATTCAACAAATAAATCCATCCAACAGTTTGTTTGAAAAAAATTTATAACATCACACTGTTGGTTGAGATATTCTATAAGAATTAAATAAAAAAATTACTAGGGTCCCAGAAAATATAATAACTAACCATTGAAGGTGTTGCTCTACTTGCTGAATCAAAAATCTCAATTATTTTTCTTTCACTTTCTCCATAATATTGATTTATTATCTCAGGTCCATTGATAGGGAAAAGGTTGACACCAGCATCATAGGCACACAAAATCGAGTCAAAGAAGTCTTTCTAATGCGAAGTGGATCATAAAGAAGCACTCCCTTGGTAGGCTATAAACCGACACTAGAATAATGATGCCATTGATGAATATTAAAACACCATCAAATGATGAAAAAAAAGGTAAAGCAGATTAGTAAGTACAAAATGTCACATACAATGTATTACTCACCAAATACATTTAAACCTTTTAATTTCAAAAGCTTCTTGACTATTACTTTAGGACATTTCCACCCAGTGATGAATGTAAAGAAAAGTAATTATCTTAATGTTACTTATAAAAACACATCGTAAGTGACATGACATTGATCAATGTACACAAAGACAAACAATTACATGGTGAAATGAAGTAAAATGAAAGCATCCTAATTTGAATTGGTGAAAATCTATGTCTTCAGTTAAAGGTTATTGGCATAATAGACAAAGAAGATAAAACAAAAGAGCTTCAAATACCAATCAAAGCCTGAAAATTCGAGTGACCAAGGTGTCAAGGGTTCTTTATTGTATTGGTAATACGGGGAAGAACCTCAAGACATTTCAAATTTCACTAGAGGGCATATTTCACCACTTTAAGCACATTAACTGTTCAACAACGAATCTTTGCCTACAAAAGTTTTCAAACATCTGTGAATATGATGATACAGGCTGTATACGTAGTATGATTCTAATGCTTGAGGAGTTCTAGCAAGTTACTTCTACTAAAATGAATTACTTCTAGACTTTTTAATGATCACTTTAATTTGATGTTCACAAAAATGAGAAAGGGAATGGCAATGACACAAAATAGTTGACAAATCAGTTCAAGCATATTCTATCTAATTAACATACCTTGCCAACATGTTATTTCTTGACGATATAATAATGCCCTTTAGAATTGCATATTCTTTATCTAGACCACCCAAGTTAGATTGATCATCTCCCATAATAACTTTTAAATGCTCACTATATGATGGACTTCTTCTCTGAATTGTTTCATCTAGTAATGTTGCTGGTGGACTCAAATAGACTCGTGTCAAATGTTTTATAAGAAAAGTATCTTTCTCAGGGTTTACCAAGTCAGAAGCTGGGGGCCCCAATATATGACTACTATCACCCCTCAGTTCTTTGCTAGTTTCTTTTGAGGAGCTTAATTTTTCACTTATGACATGAAAAATATAGACATCCCTTAGTAATGGAATCAGAACATGATTTCCGTAAATAACAACACAAGAATGCAACCATGAAGCAACCAAGGTCTGCAGAAGATGCTTGGTACTTCCATCCTATAACATTTCTTTGATATCAAACAAGTCACCATATGGACTAGGTGGATCGGATGAAATGGAAGTTGTTCCTTCACATGTTGGTGAATCTAATAGACTGTGCTTATTGGAAACATGTTTAGGCTGACAAGGTATCCTAGGGGATGACATTACATCGTTTTCAGCTTATTTGTTAGTTTTTCCAACAGAAACTTCTAGCAGGGGCTTCATAGTGTTTTTCCTCTTTACCCCAGGCTTATAAGGAATAAGCTCTAGATACAACTTTGTGTAATTATGAACTGAACAACTATTTATTCTATATGGTTTATTCTTCCCATCTGAATGATCAACTAGAAGTTGATCCTAGATAGGATAAACAAGCACAAACGTTCCATTAGCAGGATATCCCAGTGCGCAGGAAAGGTTTGAAGACAACTGGACTCCATTCTTAAAGACGTGCAGGAAAGAAGCGAAAAAAAGGCTTAGCTAGTAGCCTTACGTAAAGTTAGATAACTATAAATTTCTAGGTAATATTTTTAGTAATAAGCTCAATTGAGTCATGAACCTAGTAGTTGTACCTACTCAAAATCCAGCACCTTTTACAACCTTCTGAATATAGATCTAATTATGAAGAAATGTAAACATCTCTTATGAAATTTTGATTATTTGGATAACACAAAGGTTATAAAGAAAGTAACTTCCTTATCCTATATGTTACAAGATAATCAGGAAAGAAAAGTAACTGAAACCTAATGACTAACTTTAGTAAACAATTATTGGAAAGTATGACTAAACAATTAAAGAGAAAAAGATGCTTTTGGTGGCTGAAAGGATATATTTGCAGAATGTTGAGTTCAATACCAAACTAGCAAAAATGGGACTAACTAGAGCACAGCTAATAATAATTCCATCTTACTGCAAATTAAAAAATAGAATAGAAGAAAAATAGGAATTCTACAAAATAATGGCAATGTCAGAGAAAATAAGATAAATCCCAATATAAAATGGTGTACCAGAGGAAGTGAGGAACATTATTTGCTTAGCTTATCTAAATCCAAGCAAATGAGGAACATCAATTCTAAAATGGTTTTAACTCATTGACCAATATCAGAATTCTTCTTGTTGCATTATATTTTCATATAAGCATGACGAGACAACAGAAAAAGAGATACAGTTATTTAAACCTTAGAAGAAGGAAAAATTGTGGTAAGAGCAAAGTAGTCTACCATCACATTAGTTGTCTCATCCACAGACCCTATCTCAAGTTCTCCAATGCATTCATTATATATAGAACTAAGAGGAAATTTATTTCCAGAACTCATCTCTGAAGAAGGAAAGGACACCTATAAAAAGGAATAACACTGATAAGTTTTCTTACCTGGTTTAAATTAATAATCTAACAAGGTCTTCAATCATAATTTTCCATTTAGTGATCATACCATAAAAAGTCCAAATATAGTGTTATTTTGAAAGTTTCACTCTTTACAAATTATATGTTGAGCACAATGTCAATAATGGTTTCCATACAATAGAAAGGAAGGAAATTAACCGAAACTAGAGAACCAGGAGCAACGAAGGAAGCAATCATGGAAGACTCTGAAAACCAAATTTTGCAGACTCCAACTCAGCACCAGCAACTTTGTAGGACCCCACTCTTATAGAACACAACCCCGACATTCCGAAGAACATCTAAGTATGTCCCCATAAAGGTGGCATGCTAAGACAATCAGTCGATCATACTCAATTCAATATTTTTGAAAAATATCACACACATATGCTGAAAATCAATAATTTAACTTTCGGCCACTCATAAACATTTTCAATTGTAGTGTTACAACCATTATACATATCATTAGAATTTCAGTAGCCACTTAGGCTAATTATAGATACAAAACACTTATAGTCATAATGTCATTACGTAAAAAATCATTCAGATACACATTGTACAATACTTGTGAATACACATTTTAATACAAAATAATGAAATACATATGCGAACGTGAACTGATCCTGACCTCTATCTCTTACTCGAATGTAGTAGCTAGACTCTAATTTATCTAATTGGAAATATTTTGTAAGCTTGAAAAATAATGCTACAATTTTAGGGTGAGTTTTGCCAACTCAGTGAGTGGACCATTATTCATGGCTCACTCATATCGCATAACACATACAGTTCATATAATCACGTAATTTACATCATTTCACTAATAATCATATAGCATTATATATCACTTTGACCACTTATTTCACATTTCACATTTAGAGTAATCAAACAGTTCATTTTCATCATTTAAAACGTGCATATCAATTTTATATGCGATGCTCGTGTGACTCACTTCTAATTGTTATTGTTATGACCGAGTGCCTTTTTACTAGCCCATATCTCTCGTGAATACCGGGCTTGTTTCAAATATTGTCCCATATCCCTTATGGATACCAGGCGCATTAACAGTTGAGCCTGTAGCTCTTGTGTATATTCTGAGCTTTAAGCTCTTTCAGATTGGTCACTCAGGTCACAACTGCTTTTATGTTATTATGCATTTATGTAATGAAATGCATCAAATCACATAAGGTCGGTCAGTCACTTTATTTCACTTTACACATTCACTTTCACATGTCATCAAACCTAAGGTCGACATTCAACAATTATGATGAGAAGCACTTATTTGGCATTCAACAATAATGTTGAGTATCAATTATTCATTCAAATTCACATTCAAGTAGAACTTTCAATGATTTTTACATACATCAAATACCTCAAACATTTATTGTCTAAAATCAACACATTCACATCAATCATATCAATAGTAATTTAACACAGAAATTTAAAACAGAGCTAACAATGAAAATGAGACCATCTAGGTCGACTCACAGTATACTCTAGATTAGTATTTGCTCTTCATCCAAAAATGTCTGGATGTAGAGGTTATATTCTATATATCTACATTATGTAATACACATATTACACACACATTATTAATTACACAATCACATAAACATTATTATACACATATGCATATGTGTAATGTATAATGCATGCTCAAATTGACTATTCCAGGTATGTCTCCTTAATCACATCTCTTGATCAATAAAACCTTATCATTTGTATGCGTCTAGCTTATTCTTAGGTTTACACTTCAAAAACATTTAGTTATGAGAATATCATAATTTAATTGCTGGTCATTTCTTTTCTAGCATTATATGCTCTCATAATATCCAATTCTTATTCACCTTTACTTGATACACATTACTCATCTCCTTACAATCATATTAGCATTTCTAAGAACACTTTTATATCATTAACAACTCATAACTTCCAAATTGAGATACATTTCTTACAAAACTTGATCTCCCTAATTTCATCAATCAACCATTTACCAATCCTTTCTTAGTGAATTTAGATGAAAATTAAATTTTGCAAGAGGAAGGAAAATGCTTGAGGAGCTTGTGGTTCAAATTTCAAATCAATCGGAGGTCCAGAGAAGGAGTTATGGTCAAACGAGTGAAAGGTGTTAAAAGCTGTCAAACAACAGTGCACCTCCTCTGTCACGATCGTGAAATCACTTGACAATCCCTCCATATTATGATCATGCAACTCCCTAATGTTCCTTTCTATCACGATCGTGCTTGATCACGATCGTGCACTACCCGATCCCTTATTCAAACATCAATCTAGCCTTTCTCAAAACATATTTTTGGGTCAATTTTATATGGCCATTTTGACAAGAAAATGAAGTATTTAGGCAATAAATGCTTCTAAAAAAATGTTACCATATGTCTTAAGTTTCTAATGATACCAATTTCACTTAATTTGGTTTAGTATTCTGCAAGTTATATTCAAAATACTTCAGACTATACCCACACCATGGTAGTACACAATACTCAACTTCAAGCTACATTTTGAGACTCTTAGATATAGGATTAAAATTCAATTCCTTCATGAAAAATATATCTATATGTATCTAGTTTAATCTAAACTTAAAATAATCTCATTTGAATGTCTACACATCAAGATATGGCTAAAATACAGATACATGTCTAGTGGAAACATTACAACTAACATACTTCAGAAATTCTTCTTTCATTATTTTCCAGATTTTTGGCCCCTATATGTTACATTCAAACCATCTTATGCACAGATTATCTTTTCTACTTCATTTCCTCCTCATTATCACCTAAATTTCAACTCAATACGATTCATAAACAAATCATAAACTATGGTTGATTATAAACACCAAAAATAGAACATTAACTTATACATATGTTCATCAAATTTTTACACACATTCTACTCCTCTATGATGATCATTTCACCTTTAAACTATCATCATATATGTTTATATTCACACAACCCATGAAGATTAATGCATAACTTACTTGATAAAACTTCAAGTTTCTTCAAAATATCACTTAACCCTAGCTTTCCTTGAACCATACGATCATCATCATAAAAGGTGGAGTAGGTTAGATTCTTCTTCAAGAAGAAGATACATGATCTTGAAGAAACATGTGAAAATGATGGCGAAGTTCGCAATGGTGAGACTTGAAGGTATCATGTAAATGAAGAAGAAGAAGTGTAGAAGATGAAGATCAAAAATGAAGAGAGAAGAAGAAAGCATTAAACAAAAATGAAAGACAAAGGATAGTCTTTCAAATGAAGGAAATATCGTAGATGGGTGTGTGGCATGGCAAGTGAAACTTTCACTTGCCACATGTCATCACCTGTTGGTTTCTAATGGGTCTTCTTTCTCAACCAGTCTATTTGTCTTCTCCCAATTTTAAATGAAATAAGTCATTAGATCTTACTATCATATATCAATAATTTATATTGCCATTTGACATTTATTTCTGCTATCATTTATCAATTGTCTTGCTAGTTAGCATTTTTCTTAGTCTAAAAATTACCTTAATTCAAAAAAATTCTCAAATTTTAGCAAAAATTCTAAATCACTACTTATACACACCAACTCAATTTTGAAGACACATAATCCTCAATTCACATTATAATCATATTAAAACAATCATTTATACTCGAAAAGTGTCAAATGAGTGCATGAACAAATCATTATAATGTGTGCAATAATCAAATTCATGTGTGTGTTTGCTAACATTATGCATGAATACAAAATTCATTTTTCTAATCTCTCATTATTATTTCTCATTTACAAAAATGTAGGGTTCTAACCCTTTGTATGGAAATGGAATGTTACAATTCTCCCCCTTAATAAATTTCGTCCTCAAAATTCTTATCTGATTGATCAAAAAGGTAGGGGTATTGTTTCCTCATATGCTTCTTCATTTCCTATTTAACTTCATCACTTGAATAATTCTTCCAATTGACTATAGTCAATGGAATCAATTGGACTTTCAATTACTTATTTAGATACCACACTATCTTAACTGATTCCTCATATATATATATATATACTCGTAAGTTTCACTTCCTGTGTTGACAATACATCTATGTCAGATCATATTGACATTTCTTAACATACTCCCATGTAACACAGTGTGAATTTGATATAACTTTTTTGGTAAGATTAACTTCATATAACACAGTGTGAATCTGATAGAACTTTTTTAGTAAGATTAACTTAAGTTAATGGTCATATGCTCTCAATAACTTCATATGGACCAATACAATTCGAGCTTAGTTTATCCTTTTTCCTAACCTGAGCACACCTTGCTAAGGTGATACTCTTAGAAACATTTCATCTTTTGCTTGATAATTCAGATCTCTTCAGTGTTAATACACTTAACTCTTATGTCTATCTCACTATATTCCATATCTTTGGTGTTGATCCACCTAATTCATTCGTCTTTCTTGAGTCAGTTAATTTCTAATACAGATCAATTTCACTTATCAACAATATCTCTAAACAATTCTAACCTTTATTTATTTTAGGCCTTATTCATCCTAATATGAAGGCAGACGCATCTTTCTGTCGTATAACACCTCATACGGTATTCTAACGATATCACTGTGATAATAATTGTTATGCTTAAAGTCAATTAAAATTGTACATTGATCTCATGTTCTTATGAACTCCAAAATATAAACTTTAAACACATCTCCAACAGTTAAGATTGTTGACAACTCATACCTGCAGTCAGTTGTTTCTACATCCTTAGTCATTAAATGTTGTTTTAGCATATTCTTGCTCAATCATCTGTATTGGGTACACATATTTCTTATTTCAATCACAATGTATCATTTTCTAATTCAAACTCAGAATTCGGATTCACTTTCAATTTTTCAATAAAATTCATAAATTCTAAGTCCTTAATTTAGGCTTTGTTAATCCATTCATTTGAAACTGATCTTAAATTCAATAGCCCATAATACTTTGATTTGCCTAAAATTCAACTCGACATTCTATGCTCTTTATTGCACTAGATTGGTAACCTCAATATCTAAATTTGTTCTACATTACTACTGGATTTTTGATTCAATGCATCAAATTACAACACTAGCTTTACTGGGAAATACTCTTTTTGTACATCATAATCTTCAAGTAACTCTATCCATTATCTCAGTTTCGTATTCAATCCTTTTAAACTCAATAATTACCTCCAATTTAAATGATCTATATATTTATATATATCTAAAATGCTTCACTATACATATAATGTCTCTAAGCTTTCCAAGCAATTACTATTGTAACAAGTTTTAAATCATGTCAAATAATCAACTTATGAGACTTTAATTGTTTCGATGCATATGAAACCACTTTATTATGCTGCATTGGATTACATCATAATCTTCAGTGTGAAACATCATTATATACTACAAAATCTCCAAATCCAAATAATATAATTAACTTCGGTGTTATAATTCCTCAAAACTCTTTTTATATTCATCAATCATACGATTTACACATTTTTCCTTAGACATTTCTGTCAAAGAGCTAAGATCAGTAAAAACCCCTTAATAGTCTCTAGTAGTATCCAATATACAACTAGTTCTAGAAAACTCTGGAACTCTTATATATTCCTTGGAGTTTCTCATTTCATCATTACCTCTATTTTCTTTTGGTCTACCTGAATGCCCTGCTCTGATACCAACATATTACTTGATCAAGCTGAAATTCACTCTTATTGAATTTGGCATATAATTATTTCTCCTTCATGATATGTAAGATTTACCTTAAGTATTCAAAATATTCTTCTCAACTTTTCAAATACATTCAATATATCATCTATGATTATAGTCGGTAATTGATCCAAGCAAAATTGGGACACTTTATTCTTCAATACCATAATATTGTTAGGGCCATTTGTTAACTCAAACAGATATTGTCAAAACTCAATGTGCCCATGATTAGTTCTCGTAATTCCTTAAGCAGCTAATTCCTCAAATGAGGTAATATTACCTCATGTTATTTTCAATATCCCAATTGACTTCTTTTCTTGAATGTTTTCTCCATTCATTTTTTTTGGTAATTTAGTAAAAACTTTTAGACAAATAAGAAAATGTTATATACACAGCTAGTGATTTCCGGAAAAATCTCTAGCCTACCAAAAGGGCTCACATAATACATATACATAGGAACCATGAGCAAAGTGTGGAAGAAAACTACCAACACCACTCCTTTACAAACTACCTACCAAAAAGCCTAAGAATACTAAATCCACTACCCTATTACAGAGTTTCACCAGCAAGCATGATTACAACATAAAATGTCCATCAATTATATTCCCACCATAATAACAAAACCAAAATCAACATAACTCAATAGGAAAAAGTGAGAAAGTCCTTATAAATCATTGTCTACGATCAAGGTTGCCTTTTACGCATATACCTATCTGAACAGTACCGCCATAGGAAATGGATCTCCTCTTGGTGACCTGCCTATTATCGGTGGGAAGGAAGTAGAAACATCCTCCTCAATACCCCTGATATGTAACTAAACCTACACTTTTATCAATAAGAATAAAATGAAACTAAATCCACACACAGTTACCTTCTCTCGGTGTTTAAGCGGAGATGCTCCATAACTTGTAAGATCACTTGCGAAGTAAAACTCCCTATATTCAAGGCTTCATCGTGGAAGGTTCGAAGGTTTCATTCAGACCACAGATTATACACAACAACAGATAGGACAATGCAGAAGGTATGAAAGCCACTATCGTTGGAGGGTGGAGATATGTTAACCCATAGTAGGATGGAATGGAGATCGATGAGTCGTGGATTGGTAAGGTGAAAATGGTTAAGAGTATTGAACCAAACCATTCTTGAGAAAGAACAATGAAAGAATATATTTGATTTCCTCTTATTTCAAATTGACTTATTCTAATGTATGTTCATTTATACTAGTTTCTCCACACATTTCAATTTATTTACAATTTTAACTTCCTATGTTGGTAACACATTCATCAAATCTAATTTGTATCTCCTGAACATATTTGCACACAATATAGTGTGGACCTAAGTTCCTTTAGCAATAGTGATAATATCATCCCAATTTCATGAACCTAATAATGTAAACGTGTAACATCCCATCACCGATGGGAAGGGTAAAATAGTAACTTGGAACGGGTTAGGAGTGTTTAAAATTGTTTTGCTATGTTCATGCATTCATATATACACGTGAAAAGTGAATTTTGCACATGAAATGATTGTACATGCATTCATAGCATTTCTCGGTATATGTGTCATTAATGTGATTGATGTGATTATTGTGAAAAATATAGTTTTTGTGTGTTTTGAATTTTTGGAGACTTTTAGAAATTTTTCTCCAAATTTTGGGAGAAAATTTCTGGACCGAAAAAATTGCCAAGTGACAGACTGATTGGTTTCTGGTATTGAAAATGACTGTCCAATGGCACTGGAAAATGTGATACATGATTTTAGGATTTATTAAATGGAGCCATTGGAATTTTGGGAAAAATTTGAGTAGAAATTGAATTGTTATTGGAAAGGAAATAAAAGAGTGCCTAAAAATAAGACATGTGGCAAGTGACACTTGTCACTTGCCTAGCTATGTGTTATACTTATTTTAAGTTTAAATAACCTAACTTTTGAGAGCCTTCCACGACACTTGTCTTTCAAAAAGCCTTTGGAGTTTTGTTTTAGGGTTCTCTTCTTCTCTTCTTCGTAGGTTCTCTCTTCCTCTTCTTCATGGGTTTTGATCTTCTCCAACTCTAAGCCTAACTCTCATCTCTTACTTGCTTCCTTGTCACTTTGCTCTCTCTTTCTTTCTCACCATAAAAATTTATCTCTACCTCTTTTGGAGATGGTGAACGTGAGTGGTGTGAGTGGAAGGTAGAGAATTGGGGAAAAGTTTGGAGAGTTGAAGATTTGAAGCTAAATAGGTAAGGATTATGTCTTATGGTATAAATTGGTAGTTAGATGCATTAATTGTGATGTCTTGTGAATTAATTTCATGGAACTTGTGTTGTGATTGTATGGGTATAAATTCATGTTTGTGTAAGGATGAATGAAATAGCTTGTGTAGTATGTGAATTGAGTGTTTTGGATTGATTTTTATGATGTTAGATGAGTGTGTATTAAAGGAAAATGTTTGAGTGTGTGTGTGCTGCCATTTGTGGACTAATGTTCAAGGAGAGGTTGTGATTTAGTTAAGGTACAAATTGAGTGAGAAATGGTATGGAAGAGGTAGAAATTGAGTTAGGTTGAGAATCTGGAAAATTGGATTTATGTATGTTTCAATGTTTTGGTCATAACTTTTTATATGGTTATGCTATTGAGATGAGGTTTGGCTTCAATTAAACTTGAGAGGTTTGGCTAGAATTCTTATGAAGGAAGTACTGTCCAATTGTGGCTTGAAGGGTTCTGAATTTTGCCTTGAAAGTGGACAATATGTGTAGGGTGAATAGTGCCACGATTATGAGTCTAACATTGAAGACTTGAAACTTTGGAGAATTTTTCTAGGCTAAATAAGACTGAATTTGCTCTTAAAGTCTTCATGATAGTTTTATATTATGTTTTGATCTTTCCATTGATGTGAAGTATGTAATTTTTGGACCATGGAATGTGAAGTTATAATTTTTAAAAGTTTATGTTACTGTTTGGCATGATCATTAGTGGACAGAAACTTTGAGTGGCTATTTGACCACTTTAGAGATAGAATTGGTTT
>JANIJH010000003.1:43398684-43412192 GCA_024520975.1 Erythroxylum areolatum
CTCATTCTCACCAACTCTTTCTCACTTTAAATTCATTTTAATATTTCTAATTTTCATCAAAAGTTCGGGGTCCAACAAAATAGGTCTCTCAATCATCTTCTTCCTCCAATCAGTCCCGACACAAAAACACTTTCTCTCACTAAAACTCCTTCATTCTCAACACTACCCATTTCTTTGATAAAGTAAGAAGAAAAGATGATGAACTTACCTTAGAAGCTTGATTTCTTCTTCTTTCCACAATTTCTTCTTCCTTTCTTTTCTTTCTCCACGATTTTTCCTTTTTTTCTTCTTCTTTTCATGTTTTTCTTCCCTCTTCTCTTGGCTTCCACAACACTCTCTCTTCCCTTCTTCTAATTCAAGCCCATTTTATTAGTCTTTTTCCCATTTTACCCATCATTTATCTTGTCCTTCCCATTTTACCCCTTATTTCTATTAAAACAAACATCTTATACTTCTAAATCCTTAACTATTTATTATGAAAAAAATTGAAAGAATTTCATAACACTTCCTTCTTGAAAAATGTTCCTCGTTGTCGTAATTTTCTAATGACACCAAAATCTTTTAATTTGATTTGGAAATCTGAAAGTTATCTCTCAAACATTTCCGAACTATTCTTATACTGAAACAACATTCTGTGCTCAATTTCCATCCAAAAGTTGAAATTCTTAGGGATTGAATTAGAACTCCATTTCATCAGATAATTTGTAGCCGTATTTCTCTAGTTTAATTCAAATTAAGAATCATCTCATTTGGATAAATAGAGAAAAGGTTATGACTAAAACACAAAAGCATATTCAATGATCATGTTTAAACTACATTTTCCAGTTTTTAACTTCCAACATTTCACATATAATAGTTCTAACTTCCAAGAAAAGTTTGGGGTCCAACAAAAATCCTTAAAGAGATAAATAAGATTTTTATATGTTTAATTACTAAGTCCTATAATCCTATCTCTTTAGGAGAGTATAAAACTCAAAACCCATTTTATAGTTTTCTATACAAAATTATTAGCTTCTAAGCTTAGTAAAGTGCTAAACTAGGTGGTAAATGATTCACAGGTGCATTTCTACAAGGAAGAAAAATATGGGATAATGTCTTAATAACCTAAAACCTCTTTAAAGGCTATTCAAGGAAAAAATCCCCTATGAAATATGCAATGAAAGTGAAATTTAACAAGGCATATGACTTCCTAAGTTCGGATTTTATATTGTAAGCGTTGGAAGTTTTTGGCTTTTTAGGGAAATTTAAAGGGTAGATCAAGAAATGCATAAGTTTAACTTCATTTAGCGTAATAATGAATGGAAAACAAAAAAATCTCTTTAAAGGAGGTAAAGGGATCCTTCCCCTTATCTCTTCATATTATGTAAGAAGATTCTAATCAAATTGGTTAAGCATCACATTTCTCTAAACCTCAACTTATGCTTTTATAGAAAATATAATGAAGTTGGCCTATTTAGCCTCTCCTTTATAAATGATTTTTTTTCCTTCGAGGTTCATGATAAGTCTATTAATATCTTAATGACTACTCTAAACCTTTTCAAAGACCTATTAGGTTAGGAGGTGAATTATAACACGATCCATCTAATGGTATTTGGGAGAGCATCAAAAATAACAATTTGGATTTTAAGGATTTCAATACTACAAGTCAAAGTGCCACCTTTCACCTATCTTTGGATCCCCTATCCGTAAAGAGGTTGCATTATAAGGAGAATGTCATACTTGTAGAAAGAGTGCAAAATAGGTTGAGTAATTGGTGTAACAAAGATTTGTCCTATACTAGCATGCTTGTTTTGATTAAGTCAGTTTTGAGTTAGTTGTAAGTATACTAGTTAGCTTACATATTCCTCTCAAAAGGTTTAACCAAATCTTTGGAAAGACTGCCATCAGACTTCACATCATCACCTTTAGTGATAAACTATCCTTAGATTCAAAATGTATGGATGTATGGAGCATTAGTTAAGGTGTGTTTTGCAACAATTAGTGGATGTTAAGTAGCAAAGCGTCCTACATTTGATCATGGAACTCTCATTTTGAGAGCTTTTATATTTTCAACTAGTTTTGTCATTATTAGTTTAATTCAATTTCATTTTTGGAAAGATTGATTTATAATTTCCTATAGGGTGGGAGAAGAACTAATAGGGTCAATGCAGTAGGAAGGAATTCAGCAAACCTAAAGAGAAGGGGGGGATTGGGAGTCATTTCAATCAGTTTATGCAATAAGGTATGCTTATTTTTTATGGGGAGGAGCTTCTGAGAAGTGTGGGTTTATCCAAGTTATTATAGCTTTTATGATACAATTGTTAAGGCTACGAGAGAACCTTCCAATACACATAAAATACATAATAGGCAATGGTCAAAGAGCTTCAATACTTCATGATAAATGAAGTAGAGAGGGTCCACTAATTCAATCTAGCTTAAGGAGTCATATACAATATCTTGATAATGATAAAATAAAAGAATAGATTAGGGGCAATTAGTGGCATAATATTCCACCAAATTTATTACGAGCTCTCCGTAACTGTAACCTAAACCCAAGACAAGAATACCGCATGGATTCCAAATTCATCCAACTTTTTTTTTACAAACACGTCAGTTAGTGAGTTTTTCAAGGAAAGAGGTGAAAAGTTAAACTTGTACAAAATGGTTTCGGATATTTCTTTTCTTTTATGGTTGGCTATGAAATAACGGCTAGCTACAAAGAACAAATTAAGTTTCTTTACACCCCAAATAGATGCTTCCTTTGTAAAGGAGATATTGAAATCAACACATATTTTTTTAATCTGCTTATATGGCATGGATATGGAAAGAGATTGAGCAATTATGCCTCAAAAACATAAGATAACAAAATTATTTATAGCTCCTGAATTGATTCCGTAGCAAAGAAGTTTACATGTTATGCGTAGGATCTTGTATTTACATGATATAGAAAAGAGGAACACAAGATGTTTCCAAATGATGCAACATACTAAAGGAAACCAGACATTGGATAACAGAGCAACTCCATGTAATGAATTAGAACGGAATTGAAATAAGGAATTATCAAGATTTTGGGAACTTGTAACGTCTAAATTGTTGATAGTTTGGTAGTACGGTACAACATATGGCTACGGAGTTGGGACCTTTTTAAGTCCCCATGATATCATAATGTTAAAATTTAGACTTTGCTTTTACTACTGACTTCTTCTAAATTTTACTTACTTTGAGTTGTGTAATCCTTAAGGCAATTTTTAACTTAATGAAATACTTGCAATAACTATTTAAAAAATGAATCTAAGAATAGATCAATATTTATATGTGGATTAACTTTTTAATTTTTAGAAGATTGAAATATTTGAGATGTTATTTGCTTTAATTTTCATATTCATTTATTAGAGAACTATGTATTCATATAGAAATTTGAATAAATTGATTATTAGTAAAAAGTTGATATTTCAATATTTACAACAAAGTTGTTAGTACCTTGACTGCTACGAGCAAGCGAGAAAGGGTTGGGGTTTACAGCGACATAAACCCCATTCTCCTATCGTCCTGCGTCGGCGTCCCTTTCTCTTGTTGGCTGTTGCTTGGATAATTGAAGCAGCGCAAACAATGAGTAGAAGATCACAAATCTGCCTAATTAAAAACTTGATCTTGAAACACCAGTTTCAATGTTCCCAAAATCCCGTAAAGCACTTTTCTCTGAAGCCGCTATTACCAGCTTCTACTCATTTCCTTTCTAGTTCAGTTCGATTTCCTAGCATGAGATTTCTCCAAGCACCCACCTTACAGTTCCAAACTTTGACGTACCCATTTGCCCAGAGCGCTCAAATAACCTCCCCCAATCAAATTTGCAGGCGACTTAGTAATCAATCGGGGGGTGAGTCGGCGCCTGAATTGGACGTGAACAAAGAGGTGGACATGATAAACCTCAAATTTGCAGAGGCAAGAGAGGAGATAGAGATGGCTTTAGAGTCGAAGGAAACTGTGTATTTCAATGAGGAGGCTGAATGTGCAAGAGTTGCAGTGAAGGAAGTCCTTGACATGTTCAATGCTCTATTGGCGAAATTGCCAGAGAGCGAGAAAGCAGCTTTACAGAGGTCTATGGGGCTCAAGATTGAGCAGTTGAAGGCTGAGCTCCAACAGATGGACGATTGATGAGGTTGGTGATAATGAGTGTTGAACTTTCTGTAGTGCTATTCTATTCGTAGATTCAATTGGTTTATGTTCATTTTCTTCAGGATAATGAATTAATGGATTGCAAGATTGTTGTTGAGATTTATTTATAGGCAGGGGCTTCTTCGTTTTCTACTAACGTGAAACATTTGCGATCCTTCCATGTATGGTTTTGGGTCGGATATGCCATGAATTGCATACCATCAAACTTTTAACTAGTACTATTCATTATTTTCAACTATGTTGCTTCTCTGTCCTAAGTATATATATTGAAGTCTGCAAATCTGTTGTTCGTAGTCTTTTTATGATGGAGAAGAGCACATTGAGTCAATGTTTTCCTTTGTGCAGCTCCTAAACTAAGAGATGATATTCTGGAAAGTGATGATAACTGCAACGATGCCGCTGCTAAGTTACCAATATAGATAGTGGACTAGAATTTAAGAATTGAAGAGCCTGACTCCTAGCGGAGTTAAGGATGCCTCTTGTTATCCTACACTACCCATGTTCTACGTATTCATCTTTTTCTGAGAGGGCATTAACCTTTTTGTGGTTCAATACTTGTCACTTGTTTTTATAGATGTAATTTGCATAAACTTCACTAAAGTATTCAAGAAGTTTCAATTAGTCATTACCTGAATGTTTTGGTGAGACAATAGAAAGTTAAAATCTGTCTGCTCTTATATTGAAATGGCATCCATCCACATGCTTCTCTTGTGATATCTTTGCAAGTTTAAAGGACTAGCGCTTGACCTTGATCGCTTAGTTTAACTTCTTTCCTTACGATATTCGTATTGCAAAGTATTTTCTTGAATGAGGAAGAGGCAGGAAAATGTCAGCCCAAAAGAAGAACATTTGGTATGGGACAGGTGCTTAGAAAGCTTTTAGGCAGTCTACAGAATTTGTACGTTCTTGCAAACAAATATTTATATGCATAAGTTTACAATTTAGTACCAAAACAAAAGAAAAATTCTAATGAATCAATGCAAAGATAAGCATTTGCATTTAAAGTTTGATCACCTAGCAGGTATAATTGTTAATTAATGATCTGAGTGTGATACATTGAGATGGTAGTGGTCTTGTTGCATGATGAACTACAAATTTTTTCATACATTGAGATGGTAGTGGTCTTGTTGCATGATGAACTACAAATTTTTTCATACATTGGGATGGTAGTGGTCTTGTTGCATGATGAACTACAAAATTTTTGATGGTGAAATATATCACTTGTCTGCCATACGTACCAATTCCTATGTCACTCCAGCTCTGCCTATTGAAGCAGATCATTAGTTAACAATTCTTTCTGCAACGTAAATTCCAATCGAACTGTCAAACTTTAGATTGATTTGTTGAATTTTCCTCTATTTTGATACTCAATTTTAGAACTATGAAATATAGGTACTCGTTTGGAAAAATGTATGAAATTTGGTACTTTGTGTACCCTTGTCCATGAACATTTTGCTCAGTGAAGGTTAGAGGTTTGGTCCCAGCACTGTTACCTTTGTAGTTCCCTCTATTTGCCAATTTCTACTTATTGCCGTAGAGTTGTTTTCTATTTTTATTGTGATACAACTCTGCGTTCTCACTATAGAACCTCTTAATGGATATTTAAAATTTTTGAGCCAGTTAATTTCATTTATCAAGTCAGTACGGATAAATATTCTATCTCTGATGCAGTGACATTTAAGCTATAGCTTCCATTGCATCCGTCTGACGTGAACTTTCAGGAGATAACAAATGTTTGAATTCCGTATGTGATTTTTTTTCCTTTTCAAAATTTACTGAATCAGTTGTCTAGCTAATTATAACAATTCATATAAGAAATTAACAAAATAATCATAACAACAATATAAAAAAATATGAATGGAATGTGCAAGCAAAGATTTATAATTGTTAGGCGAACAAACTTTTAGTTTGTGGACACTTTTGGGAATTCTCTATTGTCTTTTTTTTTTTTCAATTTGTAACCTTTGTGTTATTCTAAGTATAAATAAGCATGTAATGTTTAAGCCCTTAGAATGTTTTTTTTTTTTTGAAGAATGAAAGAAATTGTACTAATAATAGCAAAAGCTACAACACAACACTACAGCGAGTAGCAGTATCGGTCCACAATTCAGCACAATCTGAGATTACAAGAGTACATTAAAGAAGAAAAAAGAAAAGATATTGAATTACAACATCCTAAGTAGTCTTCAAATCATGGCTAAGTGAGCTTTGTTTGTTGTTGGCTATGAAGGTGCTCGAACCCAATTGACAATGTTTTATGCTGTCTGATATTTACAATTTCCTATTTCTTTCCTTCCATATGGAATAAATGGTGGTAATAAAAATTGTTTTAATAAGTAGTCCATTTGGTACTCTTGGCTTAGTTATGGCAATGATCACATTTGACTCTAAATGAAGTATGTCCCAAGTAGCTAACCTAATCCATATGTGAGTTTCCTATAATGGACTTTGAGTTATATTGGGGTCTAGCCTACTTAGTTCTCTTAAAGCCAGGTCCTTTTATAGGCGATTTAACTATTGACAGTTTTGTTGCATCCCCTTTTTCCAACTATTGAAAGACAGGTTAAATCCTCTTATCCTTTTCCTTTTTCTAATTGAAAGAGAGCCATTTGAACTCTAAATGAAGTATACCCCAAGTAGCCAACTTAATCCATATGTGAGTTTCCTATAATGGCCTTTGAGTTATATTAGGGTCTAGCCTACTTAGTTCTCTTAAAGCCAAGTCCTTTTATACTTGATTCAACCATTGACAGTTTTGTTGCACCCGCTTTTCCAACTGTTGAAAGATAGGTTAAATCCTCCTATCCTTTTCCTTTTAAGTGAGAAAGAGTTCATTACGATCTAATAATGGGATTTATTATTTTATAAAAAAATTTGAGTTCACACATGCATTCCGAGTTTTATTTATCAAAATGTTTCTCTATAGTCATTTTAAAGATTAAAACAAAGAGTCTATTTTGTTTTTGTGATAAAATATGTTTCATATTATTTCTTTTCCTTACGCCACATAAACTTCAATTTTACCATGTAGGAGGTTGTGTCTTCTTAACTAATGTTTCCGTGTAGAACACACCTAGCACATAATATGATATTCTTGCCATCTACTTTTGTTCAATGAAGAACAAGATCTTATTGTACGTCAGGGCGTGCTTAGCCAAAATTAAGTTTTGTCTAATTTTGATTTGTAAATCCCTTCAATCTTTGTCCAACATCATTCCCTAAGTAACTTCTCTATAATTACCTAACATAATATTAGAGTTTATTTGAATAAAAAACATAATACTAAGCAAAATATATCTACATTACATGTTATCATGATATGTTTTGTTTAAGTACCACTCTAGCAACAAATCCAATTTCTTCTTTATAATATGTTTAGTTTATCTAGGTTCTCTTGCAATATGTCTAATTCATATTTCTTACAATATGTTTAGTTTATCTATTGCTCTTGTAATCTGTCTAATCTCATTACTCTCGCAACATGTTCAACTTTATCATCCTTACAATTTATTTTGTTTATTTTATTGCTCTTGTAATATGTCATTTCTTGTCTATCTTGTGATGCATTTTGTTTAATTGTTGCTCTTACAACATATCTATTCCTATTACTCTCATAACACATTCAATTTTATTTCTCTAGCAATATCTTTAGTTTATCTGTTGCTCTTCCAATGTCTATCCTCATTGCCTCATAACAAATTCAATCTTGTATCTCGCATGACATGTTTAGTTTATATGTTGCTCATGCAACACGTCTAATGTTGTTCTTACAACATATTTTTTTCACTCTCGCGATATGTTTAGTTTATTTAGTTTCTCTTCCAACATGTTGAGCAAGTTTTATATATAATAAAACTCTCAATACCTGCAAGTACACAAATCATATCTTCTAGTATCAAAAGGTATCAATCCTATGAGGAACAAGACAAAACGAATTGAACCTAAATTTGTCTAAGTTATTAGAATATGATTTGACTGAAAATAATAACAAAAATTAAATAAACCAAGCAAATAACAACTGAGTTGCCAAATTGAAAGATTGATCAAGGATGAAAGCTTATGATTTATTCTTTCATTATTTTCTTCACTTAAGTATTGTTGATCTTAGATTTTGTACGGGATTGATTACTCTCTCTCAAGACCTAATCAATTTACCATAACTGATTAACCATAATTGAATCTGAAATTTCAAAGTTTGCAACCTTTCAATTCACAAAACTTCCTAACGTTTTCAATTAGATCTGAAGTTATAAAGTGGACAATCAAGTTCTCACGCAAGATCTCTCTTCAAATGATTATTAATTTGATAGTTGTGTGAATTATTAAATCACCAACTCTCATTGCACAACCTAATCTGCTTACTTTTGACTCACTCTCTTGATTTGTAATCAAAGCATGATCATGCATAATTATCACAATATTAGAATTTTATATTGAATCAATAAAGATCAAATTCATAAAATATATTTGCAATAAACCCTAATTTGGAAATTAGAAACTCATGAATGTAATAAACATCTGGGAATTCAATTTATACATCAATTTTGAGGAATATAACAAAAGGAACAAAAGAAAAACTCATTTTGGAACCAGATCCAGAAAACTATAATTCCAGGATGTTCTCTTGATCTCTAAGGCTGTTGCATTTTTTAGACTTCTTAATGTTCTTAAACAGTGTCATAATGGTGTATCAGGGTTTTGGGGTGTAACTGGGGTTTTCTCCCTTTAATTGGTCCCAAAAATGCCCTTAAACGCTAAAACAGATGAAAAAAAAAAGTCACATTTGGGAACCCTTTGTCATGATAGTGATATTGGAGACACAATCGTAACTCTAAAAAATTACTCTTTGTCACGATTTTGTTCTTCGTTTATATGATTTCCAACATTAACAAGTATATCAAGAACATCAAGAAACATAAAATTGAAATTGAAAACATGCTCTAAATCGCACAAACACTTAGAAAATAAACAAGCACTCACATTAACACAATTCTAAGCTTATACATGCGAAAATAATCTAATAAACATACTAGAAAAACCTATCAAAACATACTGTAAACTATATCTATCAACATCCCCACACCTAAAGCTTTGCTTGTCCTCAAGCAAGAACAAAAAAAACAAAACTCAAATAAACTAAACATAAACATATAAGAATACATTCATGCAACATGTAATAATGAGACAATCACATCAAACATTATGGAATCAATTTAGCCATAAGCATCAATCAATCAAGTTGTGCCAACATACGAACCTATGCATTTCATGATTAAGTACTTTGAATTGAATAAACATATTAATCAAGACTTTAACATCCTATTCATTCATTTATAAAACTTTGTACCTATACATTTATATTTAGTAATCAATCAAAAAAAATGCAACTATCACTAAGTATACCTTTATGAAAATTCTTGCTATTTTTAAAGATCAGTAGATTTTATTTATTGAAACATAATTTTTTATTTTTCTTTAATGTTAACCTAGTCTTTTGACGTGACAAACACCTTGTCATAAATGTCCTTCAGTTACTCAACTAGTCTACTTTTTATTATTTAACTTGTTTGGAATGTTGTTGTAGCCTTTTACCGTGAAGACAAACATTTTGTCGTGAATGCCCTCGGTTAGTCGACTATATCACATTCTTAACTAGTTACCAACTCTATTCATAACCCAATATTTGTTTCAAAAGGGCCAGCGAAATATTTATTTATTTAATACATTTTTTATTTTACTTAGCTTACCTCATTTCATTTTACTCAATCCTCTTCACGAAAGGTTACTAATACTGCTAACTCATTCAGTTGACTTATAATTATAAATGTATACACCAAATTTTCTAAACATATCCTAATTAACATGTATATTTTAACAAAGATGCTTAAAACATAAAATTTACAAGTCAATATGCCTTTACAAATTAAATAACTACGTTTAAAGCTAAACTAATTCCATCAAATTATTGCCATTGACACATTCACATAATTCACAGATATACAATACATGTTCACACAATGTCAACCTAATAAAAAACTAAGACAATATGATATGTAAAATTCACACACATAGATGACATGCTAATGCATAATCCTTAAGTTTATATCTAACAATACAACTCTGAATACCCGTAAGCATATGATTGTATCTTATAGTATAAATTATTGTTCCTACGAAGATTATGCAATAACTAACAATTTGAACCTAACTTTGTCTAGGGAAACACGAAATTGATTCGAATAAAATTAAATAACAAAAATTAAAAAAAACAAATAAATAACTAATAGGTGAGCTGCTAATAAGATTAGGAATTTATCAAGAATGAATGCTTAAGATTTATTCTTTCGTTATTTTATCCCCTTAACTATTATTGATCCAATTATATGTTGATCATAGATTTCCTAAGGAATTGATTACCCTCTCTCAAGACCTAATCAATTTACCCTAATTGAATTTGAAATTCTAGATTTTGCAACCTCTCATTCATAAAACTTCTTAGCGATTTCAATTAGATCCAAAGTATCTATTGGATAATCAAGTTCTCACATAAGATCTCTCTTCGATTGATGGTCATTTTGATAATTGTATGATTGCCATATCTCACTGCATAACCTAATTTGATTACTTTTGACTCACTCTCTAGATTTGTTATCAAAGTATGAGCAAGCACAATTATCACAACACCAAAATGTTGTATTGAATCAATTATAATCAAAGTCATAAAATATATTCAGAATAAACCCTAACCTAAAAATTAGAAACTGATGAATGTAATAAACATCTAGGAATTCAGTTTACACATCAAGTTTGATGAAAATAACAAAAGGAAAAGAAGAAAAACTCATTTTAGAGCTTGATTTGGAAAATCAGAATTCTAGGACTTTCTCTTGATCTCCCACATGTGATCAACGTTTGTATGATGGTTACTGCATTTTTAGGCTTTTTAATGTTCTTAAATAGTGTCTTAGGGTCTTCAGGGTGTAATTAGGGTTTTGTCCCTTTTATCAGTTCCAAAAATGCCCCTAAACATAAAACTTGGAAAAAGTCATGCTTGGGAAGCCTTTGTCATGATCGTGACTTTAGAAAATACTCTCTGTCACGATTATAGGAAAAACTCTTCTGCCGCAATCATGACTCTACCTATAAAACTCCATATATGTCAACTTCTTTGTTCTTCACTTTTCTGATTTCCAACACTAACAAACACATCAAACACCTCAAGAAACATAAAATTAAAAATGAAAATATGTTCCATATAAACACTTAGAATATAAACAAAAACTCACATTAACACAATTTTTCTAAGTCTATACTTGCAGCAATCATTTAATAAACACTTATAAACATACCAAAACACCTATCAACATCTCCACATTTAAACCTTTACTTATCCTCAAGCAAAAACACAAAAAAAAAACTCAAACTCAAACAAACCTAACATTAACACAAAAGAATGCATTCATGCAGCATACAATAATGAGACAATGACATCAAACTTTATGAAATCAATTTAAATGCAAACATCAATCAATCAAGTTGTGCCAACATACTAACATAAGCCTTTCATGATTAAGCACTTTGGATTGAATATGCATATTAATCAAGACATTAACTTCCTATTCATTCACCTATAAAACTTTGTACATATACATTTATAATTAGTAATCAATCAAAAATTGCAACTATCACTAAGTATCCCTTTATGAAAATTTTTTCTATTTTCAAAGATCAGTAGGTTTTCTTTTGATGAAAAGGCAAATACCTTGTCATGAATGTCTCTCAATTACTCAACTAGGCCATGTTTGTTATTATTTAGCTTGGTTGGAATATCATTCTAGCCTTTTGACACAAAGACAAACATTTTATCATGAATGCCCCAATTACTCAGCTATATCACATTCTCAACTGGCTACCAACTCTATTCATAACCTAATATTTTTTTTCAAAAGGGCCAGTGAAATAATTATTTATTTAACACACTCTTTTATTTCACTTAGCCTACCTCATTTTGTTTTAGTCAATCCTCCTCATGAAAGGTTACTAGTGATGCTTATTCATTCAATTGACTTATCGTTATAAATGTATACAAAAAATCTCCTAAAGTGAACAAAATGAATGTCATATCCTAATTAGCAAATTCACAAGTCAATATGCCTTCACAAATTAAATGACTACGTTCAAAGCTAAACTAATTCCATCAAATTATTTCCATTGACACATTCACACAATTCACACATTTGCAACACATGTTCACACAATGTCAACCTAATTAAAAATTAAAACAATATAATATGCAAAATTCACTCATATATGACATGATAATGCACAATCCTCCCCACACTTAGACAATACATTATCCTTAATTTAAGAAAAACAAACAACACATAAATGAAAATAAAAAGACAAGAAATAACAAAAGAAAAGGTTAAGAGCACAAAACCATTTATGGGGATCAAGGTGGTGATGTGGTGATAGAATTTGGAGATACTCTATGCCATAAAATTACAACAATTTAATCCCTTCAAAATAAACATAAAAGAATTAAAAAATAACAAGTACTAATAAAATAATATGATAATAAAAATAAAAAGTAAATCCTATCCTAATTATTGGGTTGCCTCTCGAGTAGCGCTTGGTTAACGTCATTAGCTTGTGCTCTTCATGATTATACTCAACTTGGGTCTATTAAGAGTGGCTTAAGTTAGCCATTTTAGCAAATTTCAATTTCGTAGCCTATAAATAAGCTACATATTGCAAGATAATTAGATGTACAAAATTAATCAAATTAAGAAAACCTATTTAGTAATGTCTTGTTTAACAAATTGTCAATAAAATAGGGAATGACAAAACTCCTTGAATCTTCTGTTGCATATGACAGTTTATCCTATAAGAAGGTGAACTACTTTGCCTTTCTCATTCACCCTTGTCTCCTCTTCTTCTTCTTCTTCTACTTCGTGAATCGAGATTTATGTATCTTATTTAACCTTTATGTCCTTTGTCATCTATTCTTTGTTCTCTTCTTCTTCCTCTAAAGAATTGACTACATCAATTCTAATAAATGAGCTTCCCTATTTTGGATTCTTTACTATCTTATTTATATTGAATTTCACTTATTCACACCAATCTAAAGGATGAGGTTGTCTTTATCGACATCTATCAAAGCTTTTCCAGTGTTTAAAAATCTTATACCAAAAATTAGTGGACAGTTTCTGTAACATCCCGTTACCGATGGGAAGGTTATAGTAGTAAATTGGAACGGGTTAGGATTTTTACCGCGTATTATCGACTGAGTATTTAATTGGCCTCTAATTGTAGAGGACTGAGTCTTTTGCACATGCACTGATAGGTACATG
>JANIJH010000003.1:43412292-43435006 GCA_024520975.1 Erythroxylum areolatum
GGTCCTAATTTGGCTAATGCCATATTTGTAATATGATTTCGGAAAGTGTTCAATATTGTCGCTGACCTTTCTATGATTGGAATTGTGACATGAATGAAAAAGGATTTTTTATTTAAAGTGGACCCACTCGTTTATTAAATTTCGCGCTTGTGATTGATTCAAAAATGTTTTAAAAAATGACATACTGAGTTTTGAACGGAAATTGAGTGCAGTAGCATACTATTCTCGTGTGGCGCGGACTCGGATATCACCCACGATATCGGGTTCGGGTCCTGTGAGAGTGGGGTGCTACAGCTTCGATCCTTTCCAAAGTCTAGCACAATGAAATACACAGGAATGCTAAACTTTTCCACTTTTATAGGCACATCCTTCACCATGCCAAACTATTTCTTTTTTATTGATCCGTCAACTGAAAAGCATAAAAGTTGGCTTCACATCTTCTAGCTCTAATTTCCTAAAAATCAACAAATACATAAGGTTTGTACTTGCTCCTATATCACATAACCATTTAGAAAGCTATAAATTACTAACTACAAACGGTATAATAAAACTCCCTGGATTTGTAAACTGTGAGGGAAAGTGGCTGGTAATTAAGGAACTGTAACTTTTCATCATGGCTACTGTTGAATTGTCATAACAAGTTCACTTATTTGATATGTCTTTGAGAAACTTTGTGTACATGGATATGTTCTTTAAAGCTTTCACAAAGGGCAAAGTAATTAGCAATTTTTTTATCTTTTCCATGAACATTTCAAATTGTGTATCTAATTTGTTCTTTTAAATTTTTTATGGGAATGATATTTTTGGTGGGTAAGGCAAAGGAGGAACATAGGAAGGGTCCTTATTATTTTCTTCATCCTTTTTCTTCTTCTTTTGATCCTCTACAAGGTGGGGTTCAACTTGTTTTTTCATTGCTTCTTCCAAGTATTTCCCACTCCTAACTGTGATAGCCTTAAATTGCTCTCTTGTATTTACTTCTATGTTGCTACGAAGGCTTCCCACACTTCTCATAGAGAATTCATTAGCAAACTAGCCCACTTGAACCTCTAGGTTGTGAATATAAGAGTCATGATCTTCCGTTACTTTCTTAAATTTCCCTTCTATACTTATGAGCTTATTCATGAGCTTGTCCAATTTTAAATCCCATGAATTAGACTCGTTTGGTTAAAATTTCAACAAGCATTAGGTTCCCATTTGAGTCCTTACATTGTTATCTATTGTTTTTGCAACATATCTAATCTCATTGATCATGAAACACATTCGCTCTTATCACTCTTGCAATATTTTTTGTTTATGTGTTTCTCTTATAACATGTCTAATTTGGTTGTTCTTGTACCATGTTGAATATCATCTTTCTTGTGACATATTTATTTGATCTATTACTCTTGTTAATCTTGTTGATCTTTCAACGAATTCAATTTCTTATACTCACAATATGTTTATTTTATCTATTGCTTTGGTAATATTTCTAATCTCATTGATATGATAATATATTCAATCTCATCTTTCTTACAATAAATTTTTTTTAATTTTTGTGTGGCACATCTAGTGCCTAAAATAGTTGCATATCATTAATTCCTCATTAAATAGCTCCAATTTATTGATTTGATCAAACTAAGTGCTAAAATTTATCAATTTGAAGAAAATTAAGTATAATTCCCATATTGACTTTTTTCCCCGACTTCTTAATCTTTTTTATTACATGAATACTAAAGTTAATGACCAATTGTGGGGGCAGATTATTTCAGGTATTAATTAAGTTTTTTCAAATATTTTATATTAGTTTTACTTCTAATCTGATTTCTTAAAAATTAGCTTATTGGTCTTAATATCAATTGTATCCTCTCGAAACATTCATATTGGTCTTAACATCATTCTTTTGAATCATTTACATTTTACACGTTTACTTTACCTACTTCTTCAATCTATTAGAAGTTATCTAATGCTGACATTTATTTTCATGTATTAACTTTACCTTTTTTGTTGACTTATTAGAGTTTATCCAGTCTTGATCATTTACTTCTTGTTTCGCCTACTTGCTAGCAATTTCCTAACATTAATACTTCTATTCAATTGATGATGAAGAATCAATAGGTGACTTATGCTTAGAGGTAAAATGCTACTTGAACCCAAAGCTAGTTTATTCTCCCTAAAATGCATTGAGGTGTAGTAGATGATTAGACATCTTAAAGTAGAGCATTATTTCTTTTATTTCAAGGTAGGGATGCACATAACCAGCTCTAAAACCAAAGAAAATATCAAAAAATGAAATAAGAGCAAATCCTTGGGGAAAGATATCGAGTTAAGTGGAGGTCTTAAAAGGTTAAAACATAACTTTTAAATAAAAACATGAATTAAAATAATTTTAAAAGTTTCCAAAAAATATTATAACATATTTAGAGGGTTTTATTAAAAACCTTTCTAATTTTTTTGTTGCTTGTGAAAGGGAATCTGCATTATAAAATATTAAAACATAAATTTTTAATAAACTATGATTTAAAATAATTTAAAAAGTTCCCATAAGAGAATGATTAATAATGAAAGTAAGAGTAAAGATCAATCTATTACCTTTGGAATTCAATAAAGGTAGAAGGATTCAGATCTTCAAAGAACAAATTGATGTCCATGCCAGTGAATGATTTAATAACTCTGCCACTATAAAAGAATTAAAAAAATAACCTTTAAAGTGTTAGCTCCAATAACGTGCTAACATTTCTAGAAAACTTCACATTTATTCCATATGGATTTAGAGCGTTGTCTGGGTTAAATCTAAAAAGGGTTGGTCTAATAATAATCAAGTGAGCATAACTTTGTAAAAATCACAAGTTTCTCTAAACACATCAAAGACTTGAAATTATAGTGTGTAAGTTGTTTTCTATCTTTTATATTAGTGAACTTATTCTAAGAATATCTTTAGTAGTTCTTATACAATTGTAATTCCTTCTAACCAAAATGACATTAAAAGAGTAGCTAGTTCTAAGTTCAGCTTCTCTAAGCCAATAAGATCTAGCTTTTTTTCTAGGTAAGCTCAAAGTGGTTATTAATGACATTTAGGCAAGTTTAAGGTTTGTTCCTTTCTTAAGATCTGAGATTTAATTCAATTAAGTTCTTCTATAAATTTTTAAGGCCAATTTTTAAGAGTCTCTAATAGCTTTAATAGCTACTTTGGTGTTGGCCTCTCCCTTTCTATTAAGTTCTTCCATCTTTCCCTTAATGGAGGAGTATCTTAATTAAAGAACTTTTGGCCACTCTTAAGGATGTATTTGAACTCATTAGCTTTAAAAATGTAATGGTAAAACTTAAAAAGAGCCAACCTTATTTGTTACAATGTGAATGGTAATCAACATCAAAAAATTATCATAAACTAGTGGAAGTATAAAGTTGATAAAGAATTCTTAAATTAATAAAGCCAATTAGTATTCACTAATATCCTAATAAAAAAATTTTAAAGAATTTTTTTCATGATATCTATCATTCCATATGGAAAGAGGTTCAAAATAAATTAGATCAGATAAAGAAAGATTACTAAAGCATTCTCAACAATCCCTTATTCTTCGGTTCCAACCCATATCACCTCCTTGTTCCAAAACTTTATAAGTACGATTTGAAAATAAAAACTTATTTTTTAGGCAGGATAGTCTTGATTTGTAGGTTGAATATTGTATTAGATTAAGATATAGGTTTTTGCTTAACTTCTTTATTTGAATTATCATCAATACTTAAGTTTTTTTCTTTGTTGAGTTTAACTAAAGCAAAAGCATTTATATGAAAATTAGCCTTTTAGTTCATATGTAATATGTTATTCATGACTTTGAGCACACATACTCTTGAATTAATAATTACTTTATGCCAAGTACTAAACAGCTTCATCACCTAAAGTTCAATCTAATAAAATGCCTTCCAAAGTAGTAAAGTGACAAGCTTATGAATAGGAGACAAATGTTCAAGATATGTATGCTAAAATATTTTTGTTTATATTCAATCATTTCTCTTTTTCAGAGTAGAGATCATATATTTCAACTAATGTTGAAATACGCTTTATAACATATCCGTTGCTTTTAATTGACATCATATTATTTTTTGCATCCTCTTAATTTCCTATTTCTTTATGGTAGCTCATTTTTACTTCCTTATCTTTCCTTCTTGTAGTTCCACATCTTTACTTCTCTTTCCTTATATAGGCTCTCACTATATACAAGTTAGGAGATATGATGTAATTAGTACCCAGTCCCAAAGCTTTATATTGCTTGTTCCTATTTAGTATTAAGTTTTCTTTTTTAATTGGTCTTTAAAATTTTATTATTTAGTTTATATTTATTTTTGGAATATGCTATTACTTGAATTATTATTATTATTGATATGAGTTTTATATGACTTGTTTTTTTTTTCATATTATGATTAGAATTTCTAGTAAGATTAATATAAATAAAGGTTTTTTTTGGATAAACACAATAAAATTGTACTCAAATTTATTTTAAGGATGTCTTTGTTAAACCCTAGTTGTTCCAACTTCAACCTACTTTCATTCTAGCAATCTTTGTTGAATTTTCTTATGCTATTTACATGTGTTTTCATACATTAAATGAGCACAAGATCCTACATATGGATTTTCGATTCAAAACTATGTTAAAGGCATCCACTCCAATAAATTGAGATAAAAAAAGATGTGGCATATGATCAGAAAGACTTAACATGGAGATTACAAGCTTTACAACGTTAAAAACTAGTGAAATCCCATTTGAAAATTTTGAAAGTTTAACAAAAATCCTAAAAAATTTAAAAAATCTAAAGGTTAAATATGTATTAGAGGAGAAACCATTTTCATGAAATGGATTAATTAATCAAATAACACAAGCTGGAATTGGGAAGCGAATAATCGCATTACTTAACTTAAATGGTGGGTCAAGAATGAATTTGATGTTAAATTTGATATAGAAGATTATTTAAAATAGGAGATTAAAGTGGAGAATTATTTCAAATGAAAATATATTAAAATTCAAAAGTTGATATCTGTGTTGTCTAAATTGAAGGATGTGAAGTTAAATGGTGAAAGAGAGTTAAAGAACATCATATATGATAAGACAAACATAAAATTAATGTATCATGTTATGATGTTTTGACCCTTCTTATAGAATTAATTAGAAAGGAAAATCACGATTTGGATGTCATTGTAAACCAATCAAAAGAAATCATCAAAAGGTTGCAACAACTCACAAAATTATCAATAATGCATCTAATATTGAAAAGAGTAATAGGTGTAATGTTTTGGAGAGAAGTGATAAAGTAAGAGCTTGTGATGAGTTCAAAGACTTATTTGAGATTTATTCCAAAACTAATATTTACAACAATACAAAATTAAGGAAGAAAATTATAGTTTTTATCTTAAGGAACATTCCACTCCTATAGGCCTTCTTCATCCAACTTTACAACTATACTCATGATAGTTTTTTTATTATAAGGATTATAATATTTTTAACTGTTTGAGATTTTTGTACAACTAATAAATAAAAGTTTCCCACTTGTGTTATCCTATTTGCTTCTTGTCTCATCTGGAATATGATCATAAATGATAATATTCTTCTACTCCATACTTCTTGTGGAGTTATTTACATTTTTTATATTTAGATTATTCAAATAAACTGCATATTTCAGTACCTTATTCCAAAACTTCTTTAGAATCCTCTTAATTTTTAGTATGTTAGAATCCATGTTGAGAATAGTTCTATCTTGTCATTCTATAACACCATTTTACTAGGGTGACCTTAAAATAATCAACTAATGTTAAACACTAAGATAACCACAAAATTGATTAAATTTGTCTGATATGAAATCCCCTTCTTTTCATTTCATGTGTCTTTAATTGAAAATCACTTTCATTCTCAACTTGATCTTGGATTCTAGAAGAATTCAAATTCTTAAGATTTTTTTAAGAAATAAACTTAAGTTTTATAAGTATAATCATCAGTATTTAATAAAAGGTATATATTATTCATATAAGAACTTGGATGGAAAGGACTAAATATATTAGCATATATCAATTCAAGTGATTATGAGACTTAAGAAAGAGATGTCTTCTAAAACTATTAATGTATTGCTCACCATACATACAACCTTCACTTATGAAAGGCATGCCTATACTAAACTTTTCTTAGATAGTAGCTCTAATCCATCAAATTTTAAGTGATCCATCTAAGATGAATAGCTACAATGAATCATTTATAGAAGCCTCTAAACATTTGGGACTACCTTTGTCAATTTTTAGTTTAAACATTCTTTTACATTAGTACTTTTCCTTTAATTCTTCCTTTTTCATCCCTCACAATTAGTCCACTTTACTCATTTTGTATGTTGCAACCTTTATTTATAAATTGATCAATAGTCAAAATATTTGTTTCCAATATTGGAATATAATAAAAAATAAATTGGCGATCTCCATTTTTTAATCTATTAAGATTATCTCCATAACTAATGATAACTTTTGTTTTATCACCAAAAGAACTACTTCCTTTATTAGACTCATTAGCACTATAAACTAATTCTTTATTATTAATCATACGATTGCTAGCTCTTAAGTCGATATACTAGGACTCATGATTCTTTTCTTCATCTACATCATAGGTTAACAACAAAGTCTACTTTTTGTCTTCTTTAGTCTTAAAAAATATGCCTTTTCATCATTATTTGACTTTAATTTACAATCTTTAGCAAATTCCCCAAATCTTTGATAATTGTAAAATTGACATTATATTTTCTACTATAGCCGTATTGAAACCAATCGTCTTTACCAAGTCTTTTTGGTTTCTATTGTCAAAATTTTAATTTTAGATCATCTGATAAAGTTTTGTCTCCTCTATCTTTTCCTTGAGTCTAACCTCGACCTTTACCTCCTACTCTTCCTCAACTTCTAACATATCCAATAAATCATTGATACGTATGTTCTTTCAATTAAAATTTAGTTTTTCCTACAATAAATGGTTAATAGGTTCTCTTTTCTTTAATCTCTCTTCATGGACTTGTAGATAACATAAAACTTGTTATGATATCATTTACTCCAAATATTTTAATTCTTCAATGGCAGTCACAACATAATCAAATTTTGAAATCAAAGAATGAAGAAATTTTCAAATCACTTAAGCATCTTTTATCGTTTCTTTATATCTTTTTAATTGATTAACAATTACCAAACTTTATTAAAAACTCATCCATAGATTCATAATCCTTTATCTTAGGAATTTCAAGGTTTGTAGATGCACTTTATTTACATTGTTTTTTTCTTTAAAAGAATTTTGAAGAACCTCTCATACATTCTTTGTATTTGTAGTAGTATACACTTTTTCACCCATACTCTCATCCACATACATATACTTAATAGTAAGTACTTTCACTTTAATTACATTGTCTTTTTCTTTAAAAGAATTTTGAAGAACCTCTTATGCATTCTTTGTACTTGTAATAGTATATACTTTTTCACCCATACTTTCATCCACGTACATATACCTAAGAGTAAGTACTTTCTCTGTGCATTCTTTACACTTGTTTTAGTAGAAACTTTTTCAAACATACTCTCATCTATGCATAAGAGTAAATGTTTTCTCATCTTTCTTTCCAGTCTTGGAAAAAGTTTTTTGACCCTAAGGTTTACATCCACTGAAAAAATTAACCCTAAGATTTCAGAGAAAACAAATAAAACTCTAACATTTTGGAAAACATTCAAATATCACCCCAAAAATAAGGGGAAATTAACGGGTATATGACATCGTCAGTTTTATACCTAGTTAGCGATGATTTGGCATTTTTTAATATTATTTTATTACATATGTGGGCCTTACCATGCCATGTCATATTTAATGTGACAATGTGAGACTCGCTTTCTTAAAATAAAATTTTAATTAATTTAAACCTATGGTACCCACCGTAATTAATTAACTCTAAATTTGGTTAACCTAACTAATTAATTTATTAAGTTAACAAACAATTTAACCCTAACTTTTATTGATCTAGCAATTAAAGTAACTAAATAACTTATTAAGTAAACTAATTATAATTATTATCAATGGCAGAGTTATAATTTCACTAAGTCAAAATCCCTAAATTTTCACTAATCTTTCCTCTCCTTCTTCGCCTTACAACAACAGTTATCGGTCACTAGTAAAGTCGTCACCAATCACCCAATAAAGTAATTGCCAATTGTTTAATGTAGGCGTCACCATTTTCAACTTAATAGCTTGTTGAGTTGATTGAGGTAAAGAATTTATGTCTTGAGTTTGTTATTGCCTATCTACTTTGTTAGTTAGATTTTGTAGTGTGTTTTGGATGTTTTCTTCTTGTGGGCTGCATATAGGAAGCAATTTGATATTGGAACATATGTGTTTTGGGTTGCCTCTGATGTGATACCGTCTTAAGTTTATTGTATCTACTTTGATAGATTTTGTCGTGTGATTTGGTTGCGTTCTTCTTGTGATTTGCACATAGGAGGCAATCCCATGTAGGGACATATGTGTCTTAACTGCTTTCTTGATTTATCTTTAGTTTTACTGTCTATCAATTGATCGAACGTATAAGATGATATTATAGTTATTTACTCATATTGATTTATATTATAATTACATTCGTTTTCTTAATTCTAAAAGTAACCATTGTCACTAAGGAAGGATTTTACATGGATATTAGATTTGTAGCTTTTCAAATGTGCGTAGATTAAATATTGTTCATTGCAATTAATTTTATTTACACAAAACTTGGATATCATTTATATATGTTTTCTTTTCAAATTTTAGCTAGCAATCTAGTTGAACAACGACTAATAAAGTTAAGGAAGTTACAATATTTGAAAGTTACTACTCTGGATGGACATTAAGTTACTTCATTTCCTGATATATGTAGTATTCTTCTCTTAATAGGTAAGATGGATATTTTTATTAGTGAAATTATTTCCTTCATATTCGTGGTTTGAAGAAATGCTTTTATTCCTTTATCTACAAACTTAATTTTGGAATGTATAAACTTTATTTATTATCACTGTTATAACTCTTACTTCCTAGTAGGCCAATTAGTGAGGCATGACTAGTTGTCCATATAAAAAAAATTTGCTAGAATACTTGCATGAGACTATTAGGAAATTATACAATGTAAGTAGTTTAATTTATCATTTTTTTCATCTACACATAACATGCGACTGTTTTGTAACCTTCTATCCGTATCACTAGAAATATTGGTACTATTTTGATTGACTATTAAAAAAAGTGATACTAAATGCAAAGTCTATTAATTGGTTTATATATGTGCACTTAATGGCTACAAACATCGCTGATAGGAGATCTATGTTGTCTAGAATGCTATTTTTAAAATTGCTATAGTGATAGCATAGTTCCTTTAACATAATAAGCTAAAATTATATTACCTAGTATGTTCAATGTTGCACTTCTCTTTTAAATATCTCTAACAACAAGTTGAAGGTACTTCATATTTGTCTATTTTTATTTGAAATTTCTTTTGTATAGCCCATCCATTTTCCTCTAGTCACCTTTATCTAGGAATGCTTAATGTTGGCTTTAACTTTTACTTAGATGTATCACTTAAGATGGTTGACTAATAATTATTGTTTAAATTTTAAGCGGTGACCCAATGCATATATTTAAGACTTTGTAATATGTGTTATCTATTTTGCTTAATTTTTAGAATGTAATAATCATTTCATTGCATTTTTATTTTAACTTAGACCTTTTATTATCTAGCAATTCAATGATTTGGCCTAAACTATCTGTTTACACTATTTAAATTAAACTTATATTGTAGTACGTGCTTGTAAATATGTTGTTATGTTTGGGTCTCTAACGTCTATGAAAATATTTTTTAATGGTTGTTTTACAGGTTTTAATGGCTCAATATAGATATATAAGGCTTTTTATTGTGGATATATCATGGCGGAGCCCGAATTTAGATATGTTGGTTGGAATATTGCTATATTTGACAATGTTGACATTGACTATGTTAATAATAGACAAATATATGAGATGAGATTATAATTATAGTATGATCAAATTGGTAAGGCATATTATAAAGTACTTGGTTTTAACTATAAAGGGGTTATTGAGAGTTATAGAGTCAAAATGAAAGTTGTATTAAGCTAGCAAACCTTATGCAAATAACTTACCCAAATTAGGTAAAATTTTCAGGTTGAGTTGAGGCGTGAACTTGAGTGAACCTAGCCTAGCCTATTGTTTATTGAGAAAATGAATAAAAGTTAATTTTGTGACGTCAACAACAATATTTAGTAGAAATCTCGCTGACATATGAAAATCTGGAGGGATTTAATAATACACAGTCTTACCCCTAACTAGTAGAGAGGTTGTTTCCAAATAACTCATATGAAGAGAAAAATAATAATGATAAAAATAATAATAAGAAGAAGAAGAAGAAATTAACAATATGATTATTATTATTAAAAAACTTTAAATTACTGAAACAAGTTAGGTAGGTAAAAAATGCTTAGGCTACAATCCTAAGAGGTAAGTATTGCCTATTTATAAGTTTAGACAAACTACAAAAGGAAAGAGTTTAAGAACTTATCAAAACTACAATGATCTCCTTACGATGGATCATTTAGTTAGAATCTTGACTTGCCAAATATGTCCTCTGTAAATTCCAACATTGTTATATCATTATTGATCACCTCATTTCAATTTTTCTTAGGCTTCTTTTTTTTTTTCTCTTACAATTTCTAAGTATAATCTTTTTACATCTTTTTACTGAAACGTTTGTGACTCTTATAAATTACGAAAAGTAGAAGAAATTAAAAATTAAAAACTTAAACATATAATTTTTTATTAAATTTGAAATAAAATCAAAATAAAAACTAATGTAAAATCAGATAAATATTTGTTGACATAGCATAACTAAATAGTCGATACTTCTAATAGATATAAGGTTGTATTATTATTATTATTATTAGTTATAATGATGTACAATATTAATAACGTCAATTTCGTAACCTGTCTGGCACGCTATCGTCAATTTCTGCTCAGTGAAACACTTCTCGCTGTAATTTCGAACTCGTTTCAAGCTCGCAATGTTTCTTCTTAAGGTACTTTCACTTGCTTCTTCACGTTTTCAGGTTGATGCTATTTCCTTTTTGTTTTTCTTTTTCCGTCTTCTGCTTTTTGCTTTCTGTTTTTCAATAGGCTTGGAGAACTACTGCTTTTGGTTGTTATGGGTACCTGAATTTCACCAAATCTGCTTTCCTGTAAGTCAAGTTCCTATCTTGTTATTTATTTTTAAACTTTTTGGTCATTGAAACGATATTGCAGAGATGTTTTCTTTTATATGGTTTTATGGATGCTGATTATTCTGTGGTCATTCATTTCCTTATCTAATAGCGTTTTTTCTTTATATTATTTTCTTTTAAAAAAAATTATATTATTTTCTTTACAATTATCTAGGTACTGAAACTGGTAGTACACACAAGATGAAATTGTTTGTTGTGGGTATTTGTTCTCTTTATTCCTAAATGTTTTTAATACTTGTTCAATTTGTAGGGAACACTCCAAAAAGTTCAATCCAGAAGATACAGAGACAAAAATAGAGAGGAAGAATTGTGTGGTAACAGGAGCAAATTCTGGCCTTGGTTATGCAACCGCTGAGGGACTTGCTTCACGGTAATGTTTTTGTCTAAATTCCGGCATTCTTTTGATTTCTTGGATTTTTTGGGTACATTTTTGGATAAACATTAGAATTTAGCAATGATTATCAGAGGTGCAACTGTTTATATGGTATGTCGAAGCAAGGAGAGGGGAGAAGCTGCTCTTTCGGAAATAGTATCTAAAACAGGCAACCAAAACGTTCACTTGGAGGTATGCAACACCTTTTTAAATTTCAGTTTTTTTTATACCCAGGTGTTCTTGAATAAGGGTGCTCGTATTGCAATCAATGGAAATTGAAATTGGTTGATCCGTAACTGCGGATCTGGTTAATGGGGCTAGCAGACTTGGAATTACCCAGTAACTGCCTTAAGCAGTTTGATTTTTATTCAAACAATTTAACCCTGAAATCTCAGATGTTAAATAGAATGTAAGTTACTGAAATGCTGCATGAATTTTCTCTTTATGATATTTTCCAAGTTGTTATTTGAGGTATAAAATGCTCATATGTCCAAAATGCGCCGTGGATGAGCTAAGAAGTGGAATAGGATTTTCTATGGACTGAAACATCATGCGAAGTTGCTACTTGTCAGTTGATAATTTCAACTTTTATGTCTGGTGCCTAGGTTTCTAATTAGCTGTCCATATACTTGACATTTTATCATACTTTGAATCTCCTTACTGATGAATGAAAGTAACAGGAGGTGATAAATCTCAACTTACTAAAATAGTAGCTATACTTAGAGTTATAGGCAACATAAATTCTAACAAAAAAAAAAGACCCTAAAGCTTTAACTGAGAAAATTACTTAATTGTAAATAAATAAGTAAAATCTTAAACAGAAAAAGTAAAATGGTTAAGTATTATTAAACTTGTGCTTAATTTCATTTAGTTGTAACCTGCCTCACATTTCTTGCAGGTTTGTGATCTATCATCTGTCAGTGATATCAAATCTTTTGCATCAAAATTTTCTTCAAAGAATGTTCCAATTCATGTTCTGGTAAAAGTTCCTTGCTCATTGTTTTCGTATATTATTTTAGAAAAAAAGGACATCATTTCCTATAATCTTTTACCTTGTGAGTTACGAAACTCCAAATGATTGGCGGCTTTCACTTGTTAATGGAACTTAATAATTTGCAGTAAACACTCCGTTTCCTTTCATAATGTTACATTACTCTTTAAAAACTACTCCACAAGAGAAAGAAAAGGTAACTAGATTTTTTTTCCGAAAATTAATAGATTTCATTATAAGAAAATGTATACAATCTAGATGACAAAGCTAGTATAATCCATAGAATCTAGATTATAGAGATTTATGATTCCTAGTAATCGTCTACATCTTGAGATTGAGGGAACTTGCGAGACCACTTAGTCCCATATTACTCCAATCCCCATCTACTCTTCATGTTACTTTTCAGATTTGCAGCTATTCCTCTGGCTAATGTAGTCAATCTGTGATATAGGAAGATGTCCTGAAAAACCATCTCACTGCTTCTACTTACTTGTTTAAATACTTTGTAATTGCGCTCTTTCCATATGTAGTACACCAAGGCTGCCCAACTTAACGTAATAGCTTTGAGATCAGCCACATTATGCACTCTAATTTTTCCCAACCAAGCAATAGTTTCACTCCAAGAATCCATTGGTCGGGCCATGCTGAGTATATTTTGCAACTGATCCTAGAATTGTCTGGTATATCTGCATCTAATCATGAGGTGTTTCAAACTTTCCAGTTCCGCATTACATAACTCACAATTCAGATTGCTAATGGAGAACTTGATCTTATCTCTTGTAAGCAACCCTCTATTGATTCCCATCCATAAGACGAATGAGTGAGCTGGGTTAAGATCACTATCCCATACTAATGCTAACCACTCCTGCCTTGTGCTCTGTGTAGCCTGTAATAGTGTTTTACAAGCTTTTGTGTTGAACTTCCTTGAATTATCTGTCAGCCACTGAATTTCATCCTGCTTTCTTTCTTGACATCGAGGCAACTCTTCCATGATGAAACTGGCACTCTTATTATTGTGGAAAAGCCATATCCACTGATTCGTTCGAATAAGCATACTTACTTTGGTAGTTGGATTTACCACCAATTTCAAGTCTTATACCTACTCCACCTTAATATAGAGGACCTTTATACTGCCAATTATCACACCAAAAAGACGTGCTTTCTCCATTTCCAAACCTATAGATCACCTGGCTTTACATCCATTGTCTGGTTTATAGAATTTCTTTGAGAGTGCTTGACATATTCTGCCTTGACTGTAGGATCCAGATACTCTTGTGCTGAATGAATACATTGTGTATCCATTTCACCCATAAATCCTCCTTTTTGTAACATAACCATCACAAATTCTGCCCCCTACTCATCCTATGGTTCATCCTTGCAAAATGGATGCCTAACCCCCCTAGTTGCTTAGGTCTACAAATTTTTTCCTAACTAATCTTCACTTTGCTTCTGCCTTGGTTTGAGCCGTTCCACAAGAAATCCCTAAGCCTCCTGTTGATTTCCTTAAGGATAGTTTTGGGAATGGATAAATGGTTGATCCAATAAGTGTTAAGATTGCTCAGCATTGTCTAAATTAGCTGTAACCTGCCTCCATAGCTAAGGAACCGATTGCTCCATTGATTGATTCTGCCATGAATTAAGTCCAACAGAGGTTTACACTTCCCAGCATTGATTCGTCTTTGAGAAATTGGTAACCCTAGGTATTTGAAGGGTAGTTGCCCTTGTGTTAATCCCATCTCGATAGTTGTAGATGCTACCTCTGTACTTGAGTTGCAAGATAAATAGTAACAACTCTTCAGATGGTTGCATCTTAAACCCGAAATCTCTTGGAATTCCTTCATTGCTTGCATGATTATGTCAATTGAGTTCTTCTCAGCCTTGCAAAACAATAAGAGGTCATCTGCAAAAGCTAGGTGTGTGAGTTTCAAACCTTTACATCTGCCATGGAATTGGAACTCTGGATGCCTCCGTATGGAATTCACAAGTAGAGTTGACAAAACGTCCATGCATAAGACAAGCAGGTAAGGGGATAATGGGTCCCCTTGCCTCAAGCCCCTCCTTACTTTGATCTAGTTTGTGGGTCCCCATCCACCAAGATAGCCATAGCAGCAGTAGTTACACATTCCTCAACCCATTTTCTAAACAAAGGTAACAAGATATTACAAAAGCATCTTGCTAACGTCTTGCCAAATCAATTAAAATCTAATATGTACTGTCATTGGCTCTTATAGGTCAACAATGCTGGCTTGCTTGAGCACAAACAAATTACCACATCAGAAGGGTGTGCTCCCACTCACTGATTATCTTCTCTAAAAGTCAATATTTTAATATGTTGTAATCGCTGAATTCCCTGGAACTCTCATGTTCTGTTTACTACATTGCTTCAGATTTGAACTGAATTTTGCTGTAAATGTGTTGGGAACTTTTACCATGACGGAACTGATGGTGCCGCTATTGGAGAAAGCTGCTCCAGATGCTCGAGTCATTACTGTTTCCTCTGGTGGAATGTACAGAGCTCCCTTGACCACAGATCTACAGGTAGGTTCTATCCAAAATCTAGTATAATTGTTTGAATCCAATACTTATGCATCTGCTGGGATATTTTATCAATGCAGTTTGTCAACGGGAATTTTAATGGAGCGGAACAGTATGCTCGAAACAAGCGAGTTCAGGTTTCTATGAATTAATAACATTGGATTATGTCTGTTGATCATTTAATTAGATAATTGTGCTATTAAATTATGATACTCCGAAATTAGTAGAAACTACAAGCAAGTATCCACTCTTGTTTTCTGGATGATGCTTACTCTTGTTTGCTTGTCATGCTGAAAAAAATGAAAGAAATTATAAAGAACTAAAAAGTTTTCCTTCCATGATTTCTTTGAAAGATTTATCCAAGTCTGCATGTTAGAAGTGATAAAACTCACTGCGGGAAAAGACATGGAAAGGAAATAATTGGATGTAACAGAAACAAACTTAGATTAATTGGCTTTTCAAGTGAAAAGACTCTGTGGCAGAAAAGGAGATCAATGTTATTGTGGAGAAATACAACTCAGATATGTGCTTAGGAATACCGTCTAGATTTCTTTCATGGTTCATGGTAATCTCTATCACCATATTACATAAAATATTTCAAGGGCCATTAATCTATAAATCAACTGATATCAAAAGGTTTTTTTTGGTAATGATTAAGGTTTTCTTGTAGAATATGGGTAGAATAGAAGTGTGCAACTATACTGATTTAAATTTGAAAAAAATTTCCTTCATTGAATTTGCAATATCTTACGTTTTGTCAGGTTGCTTTAGCTGAAAAGTGGTCTGACTTGTATAAAGGAAAAGGGATCTCGTTCTACTCAATGCATCCCGGTTGGGCTGAGACGCCAGGAGTAGCTAAGAGTTTACCCAGTTTCAATAAATCGTAAGGACACAGTATTACATATAATATCTATATAACTTCCATTCCATTTGATATTTGCCAATGCGTTTCTTTCTTGTCCCGATAATCATGGTTAAGGCTCTCGGGAAAGCTGAGGACGAGTGAGGAAGGCGCAGACACTATTATTTGGTTGGCTTTACAGCCCAAAGAAAAGCTGGTCTCCGGTGCATTTTACTTCGATAGAGCTGAAGCTCCTAAACACCTCATTTTTGCAGCCACACGTGGCACTCATTCGCTCATTGACCCGATCATGGACACCCTCCGTACTATCTCTCGACTTTCTGCATAGGAAAATATTTACTTTTTCCTTCAAAGAGGAAGCTTGAAACAGTGCTAGTGGTTAAAATGATTATGTACTTGATTCTCTACTACTGTATCGGAATTTAGTTGCACGCAGTTGTGCTACTACCTGCCTGTTCTGTCTCAATGTTTAGTACTGATTTAGTTAAAACATGCAACTGCAGACATTGCTTGCTTACAAAAAAATTCCATGAAGAACCAAAATATGCCAAACTTGAGAACGTGTCTTACAAGATATGGAATATATACATACAACCGTATGTCTTATCATCTACTTTCTATATTTGCTGCATAGTTGTGTACTGGAGCCGCTCTCTTGGTGTAATGGGCAAAATCAACTGCTTTAGCATCTAAAAGATGATATATGCTTCAACCTAGGCGGTTCTAAACGCACAAGAGACGTCATTTACGGTGATTATCATAGCATCCCAAGAGAGTTGGCTTTCTTAACCAATATTGCTCAAACCTCTGCCTGGCATACTCCTTGTAGTCAAAGTCAAGCGTGTTCACATAGGCCTGGAATCACATATTTCGATGAGACAACTCAACTGCAATTGCTAGTAAATGGTGTATATATATAAGATGAAGAATGCATACCGAGATTATTCCCCATAAGCCCCAAAATAGATGGCTCGCAAGAGTATACTTTTCTGTGTCATGAAGCAGCTGCTCTATCTCATCTTCACTGGCTTGATTGCCTATACAAAGAAAATGTCCATGTACGGTTTTAAGAATCTTACTAATTTCTGAAAACTATTTAATCAAACAGGAAACTTAGGGACTAACCTCCAGAACTTAGATATGCTTCCATGAATCTTCGTCGCTCTTGTAGGCCTGAAAATGCAAATAACATAAGAATCACTTAATCCTAAAATTGATGCCTCATCTTTTTTTCTTTTTCCCTAACGTACCTAAAATATAAAAACTAGTTCATATGAAGGTAAGTGAAAGAATCAACTTGAATCAAAAGTCAGGATCATTAGAAAAAGAGACCACAAACAACCCTGTGCATTAATAATAGTCACTGACCTGGATATTTACTATAGTCCAAAACATGCGGTGTCTCAGAATGATAATCTGCTGCCATCTCACAGAAGTGGTTTGCTAGGTCATATGCAACAGGATTGTAACTTGCATACTCGTAATCCTAGTTATTGAAAAAAAATTAATGTATCAGAATAATTTCATGGTCATGAAATCGAGACCCAACTTAAAGGAAACGAAACAAAAAGGAAATTAAAAAACATATATAATCTAACATAAGGCTTGGAAGTGTACTTAAAACAAAGAAAATAGAAGCAAATGCAAACATCTAAGAAACTGCTAGGAGAAATGACACCCCAAACAAAACCCAGGATGTGCGTCAGGAAGAGATAATGCATCCAATGCTTTGAAAATCATACTCAGGTTACAGACTTAAAAGGAAATGGGACAATATGTCAAAATCTATGGCATCCTAATTCCTAATATTACTAAAAATCTCAGGAAGTGCATCATAAGACTAATAGAATTAGGGACCACATTCCTCACAATTACAGAATGAAAACAAAACTGAGGGAAAAGTAACAACATTCAATTGGGGCAAATAGAAAATGGATGGGATGATATCATCGAACATCTGATCAAGAAAAGAGTAATACCTCAGGGAAAAAGCAAACCTTTTCTTTTGGCTTCACTTTTTGTTTTGTTTCCATTTATATGATTAGTGCAGTTGACATCTTTAGCTGCAACTGTTTAAAATTGCAATAAAATTACCATGCAAGCATTACAGTTTGTTTCAAGCATGAGTCAAAATTTCAGACACTGTCATTTTAAGCTTCTGTGCAACTCATTGCTTTACCATGGGACTAGTGAAAAAAAGTGCAAAACAAAACAAGAAGAGTTTATGTGAGAAGATATCAAATGATAAAGTACAATACGTAGCTAGCTAACCACAAAAATTTTGAGTTTTTCTCAGTTAACCCAATTTATATTTGGCCAACTTTTGTTACACTGAAAATTGCGGGAGATTGAACTAAACAAAATGCAACCTTTCCCTAATCTAGCCCTCTTTCTCTCATCATAGTGACTGATGTCTGTTCCTGTAATTAGCATATTTTGCAGTCCTTGCGATCAATGTGAGCACAAACCAAGATGTCAGTCAAATTGCAAACAACCAATTAATATATCCTACAGTCAAAGTTGAAAGAAAAGATGTTTTATATAACCGTCAATTCTGTAGCAGAAATATTGGGCTTCCAAGATTTCATCTCCAAATATTATCTAGCATACTTAGGCATTTCACTGGTGACATTACAGACATACACTGACATAAAATTGTAACAAATACGTGGAAATTTATTGAGTTAAATATTGGTATCAAGCCAACAAAAATATCATTTAACAAAAGAACAGAGGAAACTTACAATCAGGGTGATCGCTCTTATTTCTTCATCCATCATTATGTTACCATATTGAAGGTCATTATGGCAAAAGCCAATTTCTTGATGCTTCTGGGACAGCTCTTTTTCTAAATTATTGATTTCTTCTAGTAGAACATCCAAGTAAAAGGCCTTTGCATCTTTAGGGGAACAAATGCTTTTAGCCTTCCTAACCCAATCCCTAGCGAATACGAAGACAGAATAGATAAGTTGTTGATAGAGGCACTAAAATGCACTTTGGAAAAGGAAGATTTACTTTCTGATGATAATACCTTATTCTTCTCCAAAGGAGTATATTTCTGGGACCTGGCACATCAAGATTGTGGAATTCTCTTGTTTTTGCTGCTATCAGATCAGATATCTCAGGGTCACAGAGGTCAGCAGCTGATAGGGTCTGGAAATTGAACCACGAAAAGATGGAAGCAGCAAGTAGCATTAGTCATCAAAGTAAAGATTGATAGTATTATTTAGGGTGATACGCAGCATATCTAAATAAAGATCAAGGAGGGAATGAATAGGAAACCTAAGATCCATGAAATTTGTTGAAAATACGTATGACCTGAATTTAGGAAAATCTGGACATGATCAATCACATGTTCTTAATTTAAACAGCAAAAACCAACTTGTTCAGAACCAAATAACAGTAAACACGTAGCCGCTTTTCATTTAGTTCAGAGGGTGTCCTAACTAGCACAGAAACTTCACTTCTTACCTTCACACATACTTGCAATCTCAAATAACATCTTAAGGTAATCGATCAGACTCCACATCTAAAATAACTAGCCAATGGTGCAACATAGGATAATATAAAGATATCCCCCGAATACCATAGTTAGCCCTACTAGAATTGAAAATAAGCATAAAATGCAGTTACCCTTGCATGAATGAACTCTTCAACTCTTCCTTCCGGAAACCGTCCAAGAAGCCGAGGCCCTTGTCCATGCCTAGACATGCACTCAAATGTCCTAATCTCATCATCCCTGTTGAAGAACACCTCAACGCCTTCGCCATAAACACGAACCAGAACTTTTCGGGTGGGATCACCGGTCTTGGTAGGCCAATTAATCTGGTATACCTCGTTAGTCATAGCCCCTTTCAACGGTACAACCTGCAATGCATCCAAGTCGTCAACTACATCTCCCCACTCAGACGCCACCGAAAGAAGCACTTTCTTTAGCTCCTCTGGGAAGTTACCCTTTACGAAACCGTTAGTCAAGATTGCCATTTCCCACCTCAAAAAAGAGCTCAATCGACGAGTAATACAGCACTGCATTGAAGGGCAAATGTCAAAATAAAAGAAACACGAGAACTCAATCGCTACACATGACAATCCAATCTCTAAAATTGCATCCACCATTCAAGATTGGATCAAACTCATCTCCAAAAGCAAAAAATTCACAGCCAAAAAGAAGAATATATAAAAAGCCCAGTTCAGGAAAAATCTTGAAAACTGAAAAGACACGGAATTTACAGAAAAGAAAATGAAGGAGAAACATGCAAAAGGAAAAGGACGCACCTAGGAGGGAAAAAAAGAGAGAACAACTCCAACAAAGTAGAGAAGATGACGAGATTGAAACAGAGAATATATGTATTATAACAGTAACGTAAAAGAATGGTAAAAAAATATAAAAGGGCTATTGACACCACTTGTTGCTGATTTATATACAAGTGAACACCCGCGTAGAATCTCCTCGGATTGTGTGAGCTGGCTATGATGAGAACGCCACCGACGGACGCTTATAATCCATCACAGACCAACACATCATTAACACGTATAAAGTCGCACGATTTTTTCAATTGAGTTGGCCACTTATAATTAGCCACGTGGCTGTTTACTAAACGACTTAATATATACAAGGGGAACAGATCCTCTGTCCAATATTACCCTGTTTTATTCTGTCCATGAAATCTGAATCATTCATTTTGTAGGACTCACGCGGAGTCCACACGAGACCTACACAGAATTTACATAAATAAACTGCTGAGATTTATTGAACACAGTAAAACACCATAATATTGGACAGAAGATTTGAACTCATACAAGGGGAACAGATCCTCTGTCCAATATTATCCTGTTTTATTCTGTCCATGAAATCTCAATCATTTATTTTGTGAGATTTACGTGGGGTCCATATGAGACCTACATAAAATTCACATAAATAAACGACTGAGATTTATTAGACACAATAAAACACCATAATATTGGACATAAGATTTAAACTCATATACAAGTACCGAACTCATGGTTGGAAACTTTCGCCCTAGTCAAAGTCGTCTATCCTAATCCAATTGTTTGTTTATTTAATTAAAAACAAGGTTAAAATAATATAAATATTGCTAAAAAATTATAAAACGCGTGGGGTTGGAAGTTTACGCACGTACTAAGGAAAGCAATGTCACATGGTGACCAGGCATGAGCGGAACAGGATCGATTTGGATTTTGTGCCTACTTGGGAAGGAAATCATGTATGCCGTTTGCGATTAGAAATTACGTCGTTTTCAAAAGTCAATATGAGACGTCAGGTGTACGCATTGATTATTCATAAGTACGAGTTACTGTTAGAAGTTTACAAAATTTATCCAAACATATTTTATTTGGACATTTGATCTTCTAAAAATGTCAGCAACGCAAACTGTATTCGAAAGTAAATTCAAAGAAACTCTATTTTAATTACATTCCGTGAATTCTTGATCATACTCGGTAATTTTAATTTCAGTTATGTTGAGATAAGACTGTATATTATTAAATCTTTTAAATTTTGTGTCTAAAATTTAACTGAGTATTGATAATGATCAAGGCCGTTCTTAATATTTTATAGGCCTTGAGTAAAGTTAAAAAAAATTATATTTTTGACTATTTTTAAGCCTTCATATAGAATAAAAATAAATAAAATATAAGTTCTTTTATTTTTTTATAAGAATAAAAATAGGTCATATTTTATCATTTATAACGATAGGTCTTAAGCATATGTCTATCCTGGCTTTGCCCAGGCCAGCCCTGATAATGATGATAATTAATTAGAGGAGCAACTACCATCTTCAATTGAATAATCCATTTAATTCCAATTGAAGAAATCATGTCCTAAATTTTTAAAAACTTTTGATTACTTATGTGCCTCATCAATGGGTACCGATTTGAGAGTAGGACCTATTCAAATTGAAGATATTGTCAATTTTAATTAAAGGGCGCCCTTAGGATGACTTCCATGACCCAAGACCCTACCACTAAAGATAACTACCACCAACCACCAAAGTCGTTCACCGTCCAAACATTTTTTATAGTAGTGTCTACACTTTTGTGCATTTATAATTGACTCACCATGCAACACCCAATTATAGTGACCAGCAAAATAATTCCATGCAATATTAATATCGTATAAGGACTTTGATCATGTTTATTAGTGATACTAACTAAAGTATTAGCAATATAATGACTTTGATCATGTTTATTAGTGATAGACTTTGTTTACATTATATAATTAAATATCGTGTCAATTTTCATACATATTAATCCATGATGAGAATTGATTCGTTCGGAATACAATTCTTTATTTATTTTAGGAAATTGGTAATTGTCAACAAAGCTTACATAGATGATTTCCAATAAAGAACCTCCAATAGATTGACGAGGTAGAAAATATAATATATAAAAATAAAGGATTGACAGTAAATGTGGGATATAAACGATCAATACTAAATAGCCTCCAACTGGTCAGTAAAGCAAAAATAATACGTGTGAAATATAAATTGTAACACCCCACTCCTGAGTGACCCGAACCCGATATCGTTGGTAATATCCGAGTCCGTGTCCCGCGAGGGTGGCGTATTACATTAGTCGATTAAAACTCGGTATAACATTTTCTCCTCTCTTTATTTATTATAATTATTTTAAACCGTTCATTAACGCAGC
>JANIJH010000003.1:43446695-43469833 GCA_024520975.1 Erythroxylum areolatum
TAATCCCTCCATTTAATCTTTATTAGCCTAAACAAATATAACCCTCAATTCATATAATTCTTTAAATATCAACAATGCATCACAAAATAATAATGTCTTAACAAATCGAACTTCACTAAATCCCTTCATTTAATAATCCTAACTTAAGCAATAAAACCTCAATTTATTCCAACCAAATTACATTTTATCAAACTAAAACCTCAAAATAATTTAAACATGCTTAATGCGAATCGGGGCCCAACATGCTTATTAAGCTTATAAGGCTAGTCGCTTCTCAAGATAGGAAATTCAAATTTCACTCCATTTGTGAAAATTGAAATTAATTAGTTTGAATTTTCTAATGATTTGATCTTATTCTCTAAAGTTGAGGCTAATTGTTGAACTTTACTTATGTCAGTCTTCACACTTTCAAGCAAATTTTAAGCCTCTCTATTAATAGGGAGAAAAGTTGCTTATATCTTTCATTAAGTCCCCATCAGCATGTAGCCCGGTACGCTTCTCTCACAAGTTTAAAGACAAAGTTGCCTTCCTTTAATTACTTAGGGATTCCAATATCTTCCAAAAAAACTACTTACATAGTATTTCAACCCTTAATCGATAAGATTCAATGAAGATTGTCCAAATGGTTTAATGAAATCTTACATTGGTAGGCAAATACTAACTTATAGTTTTAGTCCTTAATAACATACATGTATATCGATCTTCATACCTTATGTTTCTAAGAAATATAGTAAAAACAATTGACAAGATACTTACAAACATCCCATGGTTATGAGACTCGATAAAGAAATATGTAGCTAAGGTAAAACAGGTTGACATTTGTGTTCCCAGAGAGGAAGAAGGATTAAGGATCTTATTATTAAAGCTTACCAATAAAGTCCAAATGATAAAGAGATTATGGAGAATTCTGAGTGATAAACAAGCATTACAAGTCAAATGGGTATATGCTTATTACTTGGGGAATGATAGCTTATGGAATATCTAGCCTAAGTCAAGCTCTTTATAGACCACGAACAATATTCTTAAACTAAGGGAAAAAGATAAGAATGGAGGTCAGAAGCAAGTTAAGAAATAAATTAAATACTTCCTTTTGGTATTAAGACTCAATAAGTGCTGCAATTCTTAAGGAATATCAGCTCTTCCAATGCCTCTATTAAAGAAGTGATAGATAATAAACAACTTCACTAAGAGCTAAAGCCTAGATCCCATATCATTAATCAAATCTCTAGTACAATACTGACTCCCAATAATGAAGACACCACACAATGGAGCAAAACTAGCTCTCACTCTTATAATAATTCTTCTTGTAAAAACATCTTTAAAATGTGAGCTCCAAAGTTACCCTAGCATAAACTCCTAAGTTTCAAACAATCTCATCCTATAGCCTCATTAATCCTTTGGCTCGCTTTTAAGGGAAATCTAAGTACATTTGACATATTAATATGGTTCGTTAATATTCCATCCATTTGTTGTATGAATTAGAGGTTGAAACTTTGGACCATCTCTTTTTCAAATGCCAATACTACATTTCATATAGTTTTATGCTCTTCATTTCTATAACTTAACTCTCCTTCTTGGTACCTAGTATAACCTAATAGAATGGAGTTACCAATACAATCTTGTACATTCAAGAGATAGGCTAGTCTTCTTGATTTCCTTAAGCTATATTGTTTATTGCATTTGAAAGGAGCATAATTAAAGAATTTTCCTTGTATAATATATTCATATGAGCATAATGTTAAAGGAACTCATTGGCAAGATAATAATGAATTTGATAATCCATCAAATCCATCTCTCATTCATCCTTTTATCATTAACAATTAGAGACTATGAATTTCCTCTTCAAGAGTTAGAGGTTAAATGTCTTATCCTATTCTATCTTAAGTAATGAATTGAAAAAATGTGGTGACAAATAAGCTATGAAACACTAAGAGAACCATCTTCTGCTTAACCTAGCAAGCAAGAATTCAAAGATCGTAGTTATAATACTAGATGCTTTGGTGATTTAATTTTATTTAGTCTTTTAATTTTTAGGAACTTATGGAGTAGCTATTCATGGTTAGATTTTGTCTTGACTTTTTGAGAATGTAATTTGTACTTAATTTGGATGAACCTCAATTTGAACCTTTTGGAGCTATAATATATATTTTACTTCTAAAAAAAAGCATAATTTTTAAACCATTTTTGACTTTGTAAAGCACTTATTCCCTTACTTCTCGATTGGAAGACCATATGTAGGAATTATTGTTTACGTTTATATAAAGGATCAGAAATTTTGTAAATTTACTCTCAAATCAAGAACAAAGATTTTAAAATATTCCATTCAAACTTCATAGATATTATTAGATGAAATACTATTATTTCATTTTTTGTTTGTAAAATTGTATATTCTTTTAAATTTTTATTTATAGAACCTAGATACCAAACTTTTTTGAAAAAGTAAATAATTTAGATTTAAATTTGGGGTGTATATGCATAAAGTTTGCAATAGGGAGTTTAATACAATTTAAACAAATATTTTAAACCAAACTAAATCAAAATTTATTTTTAAAACAAAAACCAAATCATTAAAAAATTTAAATCACACCCAATCAATTTACATGACATATAGAAAATCTCATCAAATATTAACTACATAACAATAAAAATTTGATTAAAATATGAAATTGATAGCTAAGATGTTAATTTTGTTTTATTTAATTGAAATAAAATTTCAATTATTTTGTTATACATTCTTGAAAGATTCTCCTTACGTTTGTTATTTATAAAACCTAAGTCCAAAAAATCGTTATCCATAATGTTTAGTCCTTGTATTAGTTTCTAGATTTTACATAATAAGCAAATTTAATAACTTTGAATTCGACTATTGTGTATTTTATCTAATTATATTATACAGAATTATGAATGTGTTACATGAACTTATAATTTGATTTAGGTGTCTGAATAAAGACAAAATCAAATCACATTTTAGGACTGTATATTATCTATTAAGTTTCTTTCATGTTCCCTTGCCACCAACCATGTAAAGTGATCAGCCATAAATAAGCAATAAGCTTGTTGTAAAAAAGCTATGCAGAGGGTTAGAGTTGGATTTGACAATTGCAAAGATATAGATATATAGCAGTGAATTGCATACACATTGCCAATTCTTACATTCCCATCAAAACTACGATCCAACAAAATGGTCAACGTTAACGGTACATGACCCGTTGCTTGAAGTTGGAGCTTGATTGTTTTCCTCTAAAATTATGTTACTTTCTTGACGGACCATCTGCTCTATTCGTTGAAGTAACAAGTTAAAATCATCCTGGCTCTTGACGAGGCTGAGACGAACGAATCGGCTTTCGGCACCGAACATGACACCTTCCCGACCGATGATTTTCGAGGCTTTCAGGACATTGTAACAATCCTTATCTTCTTCTTTTTCACATTTTAGCCATGCAAACGCTGAAAGCAAGAAACCAAAATGTCGGGTTGTTTATGAAAATTGGTTAGTTTAGCAATTGAGAAAGGAAGGGACCAACGTTGAAGAATGTTGCTTTTATTGGCCCCCCGTGTTCTATATTCTAGTGTTATTTCAAGTTAGCACAAAAATGAAAAACATGTAGACTGAGGTCCATAGTGCTTAATCAAATTAAGTACAAAAACGCAGTACTCGAACAAACTCTTAGTGGAGTCTCATCTTTAAAATGGCATTTACTTACCTGGAGAAGCCTCTCTGACTCCTTGGTTAAAGGAACAAAATTGCGGCCCAATATCTTGAAGAGAGAAACGTTTGGACATTGATATAATTCGGTGAATATCTTCCCACCGTTTGCTCATTATCTGGAAACCAAACTCAAATATTTCCCTTCCTTCTCCTTCCTCTATCACCACTTTCAGCAGTTTCAGAACTCTCAACTGGGTTTCTCGAGGCACACCATAAGTACTCAGACTCATGTATGTCAGCATCCTTTGGTACACAGCTTCATCTTTTACTAGTGCCCAACTGCCAACAGGAATAAATTAAGCAGTTACAAATTTTTAGTCAATATCATCTCAGCTAATTGAGCCATGACTCGATGCTGCATGCTCATCTCATACATGCTCACAGCCACCAAATTTCGAAGCTATCTTACCCAAATCTGCTGCCAGCATGACCGGTAAGTTTAGAAAGTGTAAATAGCACGAGGTTTTCATCAGCTGGAGCTGGGATGGCTGTAAAATGTGGCCAATAATAGGCAAGATCGTGAATTAAGTGCACTGATTGTCCTTGAAGAACCGCTTTTCTCAATTTACCATCAGGATTGTTTGGTGAAGTCACCAACTCTATGTAACTGTGCAAGGGATCAGAATCGTTCTTCCAAGATGAAGTGTCTCCACTGAACTCAAAATCTTCAGAATCGAAAAGCTCCGTTTGTTCCTTATAAACCTGAATTCAAACAAGTTTAAAAAACATTATAAATAGACAACCTCTTCAATTACAAAACTTGTAGTTTCCTTTAATAATAACAAAACAAAATAAAAGCAATGGGACACTAACTGGATAGTAAGGTGCTGAAGCAACAACCCTCGCCTCGGAAGGATCATCGTCATGGGAAAGGGCATAGACTGCTGCATTGAGGAGTTGAGTAGCCCCAGCACCGAAAATAATGTGTCTTCCACTTGTGTTTGCATTCCTAATTATATCATGTAGTTTTAGGATTTGATTCTTGAGCTCCTCTGAGATGAGAGAACCATCATTGAATTCGTAGCTCATTCTGTGCCACGCGGGCACCACAATGGTACTGCTCGCCGCATGCTTCATCCAAAATGGCTCCAAGAACATGGGATCGCCGCTGCAGCCAACAAATGTATCATGTTTGTTACTCCAAAGTCAGAAACTTATCTATAACTTTTAACCTTCTTACCTATCTGCATCTACCACACAATCTGGGACGAATTCTGAGCAATCAGGGCCTCTATAGCAATCATTACACTCACAAACAGGTACGCCTTCAACACTTAAACCATCAGGATAGGCTCTTCCATGTCCCGAACATGAGATGGAAGCAACAGCTTCAGCTTCTTCAGCTGCTTCACTTACCCAACTTTGGTCCCAATCCCATCGATCCCGCACTACATATAAAAGGTTTAGACATAGCGAACAGCCTAGTACAAGTGCATACATAATACTTTTGTGCTTTGCCATCTTTGTTGTATCTCTCCGAACATCATTTTGCAGTCATGAATGATTCACATATAAAGGTGTATATTTAGATGGAGTCGCTAAAATTGACTCCCATAGACAGAACAAATTAGATTTTAAACTGCATCGTACAGACAACTTGATGGATTTTAAAATGCATACGAGCCTTTTACATTAGTAGATTATGTGCTAATAATTGATAGCATCTAGGAAAGTGTGTGTTAGTTATCACTGTTTAGCGACTAATGAGGTTAAGTGACCGACTATATATATGTATAAATTTATATATATATACATGTAATCGGCAGTCTCTCCTGGACTCTTTCCTTCTACTTGCAGTAAATTAGTCGGTCACTTAGCCTTATTAGTCATTAAACAAGGATATATAACTAGTAACTAGCACATGCTGTCCTAGTAAATAAATATATATAACAAGTTGAAGGGTTCATATTAGTGGGATGATCATTAATATATTGCAAATTGAAAGAAAAAGAGAGGAGATCAAGTAGTTGGTATCATAATTTTGAGAAACTCCTTCATTGTAAGTTTCGGACCTCCACAACCACCTTTCTGAACAAGGATACAAGCTTTATATTTGAACATAAGAGAGACGACGACAAAAGTTTCGGGAGAAATTATACGAAAGAGATGTCTACAAACCAAATCAACTAGATAAGCTAACCATAATATGTTCATTCCTGACATAGTTTCGGACTTACAGTTTGCTAGATAATTACAATGTTTGAAAGTGAAAGCAAAGTGATATTGGAAGAAAATCGTACTGAGAATCTCCATCTCTGGGTACTTACAATCACAAAAATGTTGATTAGAGGCCTTACGGGTGAGGATGGCGTAAATTACTTCTATTGATATTTAAGATTAAAAATTAAGAACTTGCATTCTACAGTGATGACTTGCCACTTACGCCTATTAAAGATTAGGTACATGTTAATTATTTTAATATTTTGTAGGGAATCATCAAAGAAGAAGAAAAGGGCCATGACAAATAAGGATAAAGGTGAGAGTAACGAAGAAGATCCAAATAAGAGATGATAACCCCATATAATGATGAAAAGGCAGAGGCCCAATCACTTTGACAAATAACAAGTTTGAGGAAAAATTTTGGCTAAAAGAGTAATAAATAAGCATCCATTAGGAGGCAACTCAACCACTATTTAATTTTTTTTAGATACTGTTTTTATTTTTTTGGATTTATCTTGTTTATAACGATGAATTAGTTTATATCCCACTTCTAGTACTTGATGTTTGGTATATTTTATGTTTTTATGGTGTTTTTGTAGTTAAGAATGTAACTGAAGGCACGTTTGAGCTTAAAAAGAGGTTTTGAGCAAATTTAGGGACGAAATACTAAAGAAACAAATCAAAGGAGGGCCAAAAGTCAGGTGCCCATGAAAATTATTTGTTTAATAGGGTATGGGACATGCGTATTCCACACTTTTTTATCACTAACCTATATATTAACCTAATTTTTCCATATTACCTCATGGCCCATTACATACTCATGGCCTAGTTCATGTCATTGAATTAGTAAACAAAATGCATCCATAACCTTAGGACTTGAAGACAGTAGGATCCACACCTAGAGACACGCATATGTCCCTAACCATAAGGTCATGCCTATGTCCCAAATAAGGTCCTTAAATTTGAAACCTAGAATTACCTATAGTCTATACCACAGTCATGTCATAAATCGTAATACTAATTTTTTTTTATAAAAAACCCCTTATTGCCATAAAATACCCTACTTCGACCTGTCTCTTATTTTCTCTTAAATTATCTCAGATCCTCCAACCAACCACTAACCAAATCTACTTCCTATGCAAAATGCATCAAGTTTTTGGCATTTTCTCATCACTTTTCAAGAATATTCCCCAAAATTTTCACTCTCAAACCTCAAATTTTTAGATTTTAAGACTCCAAGACCCATCTTGTGGGCCTTTTGTTTTCCACATCTCCCTTACCTACTTTTGCTTCAAAAACTAAAAAAATGTCACAAAAATGAGTTCATAAGCATCTATAAGCAATAGGATGAAGACCAGATCAATTCAAAGTGGACTAACCAATTTAGCCCACACACAAGAGATAGATAACAGTAAGTACCTAATTTTCACCTTTAAGAAAGAATAATTCACAAAAGATGCGTGTATCTCAAAACTCGACCTTTCAACTCTAATAGTAGTATGGATTCGAATGCCTTAGATATGATATGATTAATCAGCCTATGCCACCCAGCATTTCTTTCTGTGATTCGTTCAACGTAACAGAAGTGAGAGGAGGACAGGAAACACACAACCTTGAAGAGCGCGTCCATGGAGCATTCCGCTGCTGAGACTGTGTCTGCCAGTAATATTTCTTACTTGCGTAACTCAATTGTTTCCAAATTCCTGAAACTGTCTATTCTTCGTAAAAAAGTACATTACATTTTTAGCATCGAATCTTTCTTCTTTCCTGGGTCTTTCTCATCGTTTGGGATGTTGTTTCTAACCACATGAGGAAAAGGCTTGAATGGGTTGTTTCTATTTCACCAAAAAGATCACTCTCTTTAACTTATTAAAGCGTCCACAAACGCCTTGCGGATTCGGTTTTTTAATGTATAAACAACGAAAGTGGATGCACCTTCTGAAGCTAACGGCTGTTGAAGACTGTGAGGGGCCTATGGATGATTCAACTTCTATGAGATTTATTTTCCATAATGTGTTCTTTATCAATTTCAATTGCTTGCTTATGTTTTGTTTTTCTATTCTGTAATCTACTTAATCCAAGTATGTGTGTGTGTGTATATCTCGATTACAGATTCATGGGAGGATAAGAAGCGAATGCCTCAAAGGGATCCAGTAAAGTTTTTTGCATCAGTCAATACAGAAGATGACAATTCCGTTGATTTTCTTCGTGCTTTTTGGGGTACGCTTATGGTTCCACATTGGGTTACATTTGCGTAAACAATATGAATTCTAATATAACTTTTAAGTAAACTAAACAAAATTCGAAATTTATGTATATACGAGTGGCGTGAATGGGAAATTCTGAGAAATAATAGTGATCTGGATAAACTTTTTTGTACATCGCATTTGTTTTTCCAAATAATTCAACTTGCGATACCATGGTTGTCTACAAATTCATACTGTATAAAAGCATAATTTGGCTTTTGTAGTTTATTTCGATTATGTTTTGTGGTTAATCTAAAGTCAGTCCTTTCTTGCTTCCTAAAAAGACCTTGGATCTCAAAAGTGGGGAGCGCTACACTTTGCATTATGGTAGTACATAACTTCCAGAAACATTTTTTTATGGCCTTGAGAAGTTATATTCAGTTGTCTTATAAATAAATTTTCCAACATATTCGAGGTGGTTATGGTTTGCTAGCAAATCTGCTAACATAGCCTATTTGTGCTATAGGCTTAATGCTTGCCTAGTTTGGCACTATATTCGAACTGTTAATGCTAAATTCGTGAACCTAGTAGACTTCCTAAGCTTGAAAGATGTCCTGATTGCAGATGTTAACTAGTTGGTTCAGGTTTTTATTTTCCTTTGTTGAGCATCTAAGTTTGAAACGTGTCTAGTGAAAAGTAATGAATTTATGATAAACAAAAACATTTAAGCAGTAAAAAGAACTGAAATTCATTCTTAGTTTGTAGTAGATATTGTTTAATCTTTGGCATTGGTTTTGCAGAAGGCTTCATAGCTGGAGGTGCTGCTGGTCTAGCTGCAGAAGCTGCTTTATACCCAATCGATACAATAAAAACTCGACTACAGGCTAGTCTTCCATAATGTTGCATTTTACTCTAAATTTGGCACCTATGATCAGCATAAAGTCTCTTGTTACACTTCAGTAATGGATGCATGAAGTGTATAGTCATCTTGCTGTTTTTTCTATATGATTTTACAAGTATCAAGGTCTCAGAGACCTCAATGGAGATGGTTGTTCTCAACAATATGAAAGAAACCATCATTGGTCATCTATGCTAATTTTGCACTAGCTTTTTTGCGTTTTGGATCACTACTTCACATTCTGTCTGATATAACTTGTGATCTTTGTCATTACTATTCCTTTTAAAAGAAAGCAATGGGAACAGTGAAAGATTTCACTGGTTTTTTTCTATCCAGTTTGTGAAGCTGACTTACTTGTCATTCAATATTAAACTTGTCAAGTTTTAGTGACTAACTGACTATCCAATATGCTCCATAAATGAAAGTTCTTGCTTGCCTTTTAGGCAGCCCATGGTGAAGGAAAGATTATTCTGAAGGGCCTCTATTCTGGATTGGCGGGAAATCTAATTGGAATTCTGCCGTGAGTGCTTCTTCTCCATATATCCTCTAACTCTATCCTAATCAGAGTGCTGATATAATCAAGAATGAGAATCCTATAATAATAGAATAGATACTAATGTAGGAAGACTTTTCAGTTCACCAAGCACTTATTGTGAGATTAGTTTCCGATAGTGGGAATTCACTCCTTCTTGCCTCCCTTGGTCCATTTTTCCAACATTTGATTTGAACTTGATTTCTAATCAAAACTTAAGGTCATGCTTAGTGTTTGGTAAATGCTATGTGGAGCAATGACTGAAAATGGATGAAAATGTTGCATCTTGAATTCTAGACTCATTCATTTCGTTGTTCTATTTTATAGATTCCTAGCTTATTTTTCGTTTCAAGTTTGCATTGTTACTCTTGCAGAAGATCAAAAACTGGTTTTTTTTGTTGTTGTTTTGAATAGCCTGCAGTTCATATGTTTAAATTTATTTGCAGGGCATCTGCTATTTATGTTGGCATATATGAGCCTATAAAGCAGAAATTGTTAAGGGCAATACCCGAAAACCTTAGTGCCTTTGCCCATCTGGTAAGGTTCTACAATTAAATGATTGAAAATGCTGAATTAATAGATCTGGTTCTCTGATTTGATCGTTCTGCTTATCTTTAGTCCTGCTACCTCTCTTTAGCTTCCAGTTCCTGCTTAATTGTGATTATTGTCTCATGGTTATATCAACTTGGATGAACATCTGGCAATGCCCTAGAAAAGTCCCTTCAATACGTACAGCACTGTGTCATTTTTTATAGGGACAAATACTACATAAGTCATGTTTTGCTATCCACCTGTGCAGCATATTGGCACCCTCTTTCTTTCAAGTTGAGAGAGACTATTCATGTAACAAGTACTGGATACATAATTCTTATTTTAATAGGTTTCAGGACTTCATTCAGACTGCAGGTGCAATTGGAGGTGCTGCTTCTTCTCTTGTTCGTGTTCCAACAGAGGTAATTTGCTACTTTTTATGTATCTTCTGCTGATTTAATTAAGCTGTTCCTTACTAGACGTTCTTCAGGTTGTTAAGCAGAGGATGCAAACTGGACAGTTTCATTCAGCCTCTGATTCTGTCCGTCTTATTATTTCTAAGGAGGGATTTGGAGGTCTCTATGCGGTAGGCAACACACTCCTTCAAAATACATATGCTGTGCCTCTCCTGGACAGAACGAAAATGTCTGATCTTGTCGACAGCTTCTTTTGCTTTCACCTTCCTGCATGAGTCTTGTCATTTTTACATGCTGATGTTGATTTGTCAATGTCACGAGTTCTATATGTTCATCCCTATTATGTTTTATTCGTTCACTTCATGAATTGCAGGGTTATGGATCATTCTTATTGCGAGATTTGCCATTTGATGCTGTCCAATTTTGTATCTATGAGCAGCTCTTAATGGGATATAAGCTAGCGGTAAACTAGCATATGTTATTTTTCATTGCTACCATTGACATATGCATTCGAGGATGGATATTTTACATGGATTTTCAGTTTGAGGGAGTAGCATAGTGGCTAGCACTCCCTGCCAAATACTAAAGGTCATGGGTTAGAGTCTTCGCCTGGGCAAGATGGGGTGTGGGAAAGAGTTTCTGACAGACCAAAAAATAAAAAGCAAAAGATATTTTCTACCTTCTGTATTAGAAAAACTGGTTTGAGAAAAGAAACTAACACAAACACAAAAAGCTTTTGCACAGTTCAAACCTAGTCCTAGTTGTCTAACAAGGATACAACTGGGAACAAATATTCAATTACTTCCTAGGGACACAGAATATTTATGCAAAGCTTTTAATGGCTGCGCTTCATTCTAGGATTATTTAGATAAATTAAAAAGCCACAGAGAACCCACCCGGCCCTAGAGTAGACTTTTCCTTCTATCGTTCTACCTATTCGACCAGACATGTTATTTTAGAATCATTAGGAAAGAAACAAGTGAAAGTCACAGTATTTACTCCATGTCTTGGTTGGTTCAGTCATCTGTGCAAGATATGACTCTTTTACAATATTCTGCAGGCAAGACGAGATCTGAAAGATCCAGAGATTGCTATACTCGGTGCATTTGCTGGTAATGCAATAATATTCATAGCTTTTCAATTCATTTTGCTGTTATCCTTGAAATTGCAAGTCTGATCTGGACTTTCGAGCTCAATAGTAATGCAGGATTGCCTTAATTATGAGCCAGCCAGAGGTTATGCTGTATGCATATTTCCTTTTTAACTGGGGAACTTTAGTCGAAGATCCCTTGTGACCTTTATCTATCTCTGTTTGATTCTTCATTTTTGTGATGGATTCAACCATTCTCCAAACTATAGATATCTGAGATTAGTGCACATCTCATCTGGGGTTTATTTAGCTTGCATAATGGTAAGGAGTAAATTAGTCACAAAATAAATATGATTGTTGATGAAAAATATGTCGCAAATAGTATCTACATACGAGGGCACAAAATTTTTCTAGTGACACATGCGCATACTTTTTGGATTTTGAAATGCCATTAGTAGGGAATATTATTGGTGAGCAAATTTCTAGGAACACTAAAAGGTTTAATTATTTAATTTCTGTTTTTTTTTTCCTCTTTTGTAAACAGTTTCATGTTCATTAACATTAGCATTACATGGACTACAAACTGAAAACTTAGAAGGGGAATAGTTGTCAATCTGTCTATTTTCTTGCAAGCTGAAAGGCACCATACAAACAGACATCAGCATTATGCATATTGTTAATAGATATTAATCTCCTGAGCTGTGACACTAAATTGTATGAATAAAATGTTGCAACTACATAAAGTATCTACTGTAGTTGCAAAAGTTATGTGCTTTTGGAGTTCAAAAATAAATAAATCTTGCAATCTTCAACTGCTTAATCATGGAAATGACAAGTTGAAACTTGAGACACGTGTACATATATATCACGTGTAATGGGTCCATCTTCTACAATCCTGAAGAGACTGTTTCTTAATACCTAGGAAAGCACAAGTCTCGGCCCACAAGATTTAACTGCAGTTTATTGGGAGGTAATCTTACCTCCTTGCCACCAGCATAATAGTGTAATGGCTAATCTCGAGAGTTCAAACTCAGGGCTCAACTTTGACAATATTGCACTTTGACCATACTGTAATATAAGTACTATACTTTGGGATGATAACTGACTATTCTCAATGCCGAATGCATAGTCTGGAGAGATTTTCTGCCTGAGAGCAAGTTGATCATTTGGAAAATGGAGTACTTGGAGAAAGAAATTCCTGAAGTATTCTAGAGTCTGGATGCCTGTGCTGTGCTGGCTTATGAGTCCATAGACAGATTGATGACATGATTCTCTAATTCTTGCTTCAGTTCATTCTACTTTAATGAGCTAGAAGTCAAGTATCTTAATATGTTACTTTTGTTTTTTTTTTAATACTCATGTGTTACATAAATTTGAACTTGACTAAAGTATGAGAACCATCGCAACATATGTGATTCAGGTGCAATAGCTGGAGCTTTAACTAATCCTCTAGATGTGGTGAAAACTAGATTAATGGTTCAGGTATAGATAACATTTTCTACTTGCCTTTTTGTTTTCTTTTCAATCATTTGTAGAAATGATTCTGTTCTCTTTTTGTGTTGGCAATATCTGTATCTCTGTTTTTTCACTTCATTTCATTTCTCTCTCAATTCGCAGGGATCAACAAACCACTACAAAAGCACTTTTGATTGTGTTAGGACTATAATAAAAGATGAAGGAAGTCATGCTCTTCTAAAGGTGTACTTCTAAGCAGTAGTTAAGCTAATCAAAGCATAACTACTGTTACTCCTATTTGGTTGTGAATGAGTTGCAAGAATATGTTTGCTTTTACCTCATGGAATTATTTGGCTACAGGCTCGAACTTGGGCATTTGGCTGTGGCCAAGAGAAAAGGATGTTGCATGGGCATAAGTTACTTTAAATTTAGTTTTCCCCCTGATCTGCATATGCTATGCTTTCCTTATATTTGTACTTGTGAAGATTCTAGTATGCACCAAGTCAGCCCTTTACTATTATTATCCTACCGGATCCCAGTTTGCACCTTGTTCACATACGTATGTCTTGTCACTGTTCCTGAGCTGTCTTTGGTTGTTGCTGTGCATGATTACTATCAGTTCTTTTGCTGTCAATCTCCAAGTTTATTAAACTTCTCCTGGCAATTGTTAAATGATAGGTAATAAACACACATCCTGCAAGAAATGATAGATTATAGAAAGCAAGAAGATGGCACAAATTTTGTTTCAAGTTCGAACTTCTGGTCTTGTATTAATGGGTATCATGGAAGCCATGTAGATCAGTGCTTGGATGAGAGTACTATGGTGTCCTTCTCTAAAATAGTTAGATGAAGTTGTCTCCTCTAATTTGCTGCAGGGAATTGGGCCAAGAGTAATATGGCTTGGAATTGGAGGTTCAATCTTCTTTGGGGTCCTTGAAAAGACGAAACAAGTACTTTATCAACAGCGCAGAGAGGCGGAGAGGCAGAGAGGTCACACTCTTTCAAGCAAAGTTAACTGAGGAATTGTGTTTCATTTGCAACCTGACATTTGATATACATTCTTGAAACTTATAAAAAGATGTAGCAACGAGATTGAAAGCATTTTAGTTTCTTTGGTTTCTGATTTTCTGCACTGATTATTTTTGCTTTCAACCACACCCTATGTAGTGAGAACAGCCATGGTGGTTTACTGGTTTAGGTAGTAGGAATTTGTCATTTTGGAAATCAGGTGTGGATGGTTCTAGTTCTTGTATGCACCATTAGTAGTGGAAATGTTACTTTAAGACCTCTGGTAATGAGGCCTTATCTTTAGCCCACATGGAAGGTTCCCAAGCTTTAGTTTCCTTTTTAGAGTGCGCTCCGGAGTTGCTATCTTTAAACAAGGCAAACAGGTTATCAAGTGTTTTTTAAGCTTTTTGACTATCTTGAAAAGCTGTTGATATATTTGATAAATGTTTTATTGATTAGTTTATTTAACCCCAATAATTTGATTTCTAAAAACTCTATAGAAGAGCTTTTGGAGTTAGTTGTTTGTCTAATAACAGTATTGTCTTCCACTTTATTCTCTATTTTTGCTGTGTGTTTTCAAAGTTACCTTTTTTAATCGTACAATTATGTCGTGAAGCTTGGAAGAATATAATAAAGGGGTTAATTAAACTTTTTAATATTTATTTAATTTTATAGTATTAATTTATATTTAAAAATATCATAATATTAAATTTTTTTAATATAAAGAGTCACATTAAATTAATATTTTTAGTATATAATTACTATATATTGTATATGTGTCATACTATAATTATAGATATGTTTAAGTTATTAAATAATAAATTATATATATATTATATAAAAATATTAATATGATGTAGCTCTCTGTATCATTCATATTATTAGAAAATTTAATATTGAATTATTATTATTATTATTATTATTTTGTTTTTTAAGTTATAAACTTAATTTTGTAAAATTAAATATTTAAATCTAAATTCTTATAAAAATATTAAACAAAATATTAAGAAATATAATTTTCCACCCTTATATTTTTTTTAAAATCATGTTCTCATAAGTCATTTTACACGTTAACAACTAATACTAAATAGTTAATTTTATCAAATATTTTTAATAAATGATCAAATCAACCGATATAATTAACTATCAACTAATCGCTAATAAAATCAATTAACAACTAATGCAATATATTGTTTGCTAAACAAGGTGATTGTCATGTTTAAACATTTATAGTGTTTCTTAATAAATCATCTAAATTTATTAAATCTTAGTTTTCAATGGCGTTTATACCGTATAAAATTATGGTATGAACTTACTTTGTTTATTTTTTACAAAAGTGATAATAAAAAATAAATAAAAAAATAGAAACAAACAACTCCTTACTTTATAGGAAATCATTCTAGCTGATACGTAAACCTTTGCTTTTTCCTTTCTTTTCTCCTTTCTTTTCCGTTTCCCGTTGCCTTGCTTTCTGCTGTCTATTAAACTCGAGAGAGGCGAAAAGACCCCCTAAACCTAAAGCATAATGGAGTAAAGACAAGAGATATTTGACAAATAAAAGCTGCCCATCAAAGACGCAAGTCAGGCTCAGGCAGGGCAGTCACTTCTGTTTGAGACGTTGGTAAAAACGATTGCTTTCCACTAATCAATCTGTTTCCTTTTCAGTGAGGCCTTTCTCTAAACGACTGTACAACAAGACAATACAACTTGCATGTAGCTGTCCCTACGAAGCGTTGGGTGATTGGGAGGCTGGAGAGCTGATTCGTGGAATTTGCCGCCTTCGATCATTTTCTTATGGAATTACACGCATACCGACTGCGAAACTCATGATTCTTAATTCTTTTTCAAAACTTTCACCGGAACTTTCATTTTAGAACCATACGTTCGGGATAGGTTAACAGGGACACCTGGGAAGGAAGGTCATAGAGTTGAGAATGAGAATATAAAGGTTATATCATCTCAGAAATAGGTAAAAGGGACATTTTTTTTTAATTTTAATTGAATATTTAATGGCATAACAAATTTTAACATTATAAAAATTATTCTTTTAAATTCTTAATTTGACTTATGTGATATGTCTAAGGACTAAAATAAAATATATCATATTATTTTTAAATATTTTAGAATAAACTAATATTTATTTATATCAACTAAAAAATTTTAATTTTCGAATCTGGACTCTCCCCCCTCCTCTTGGACCAACTGCTACGACTCTTTCCACTCTTGGTTTAAGGTACTCTACGGTCCTATTTTCTTCTCTTTCATTTCCGACCACTTGAACTTTCTTTTTAGCCCTTTACAAACTCTATAATCTAACCTTCATTTCTTTTTGGGTTAATTATTAAAAAATTCTTAAACTTTATCCAATTTTACATTATTAACTCAAACTTTAAACATAGTGCTAAATACTCCAAACGTTCAATTTATTGCAAAAATTGTCCAACATTAAATTTTCGGTTAACTTCACTAACGATGCCAGATTTTTGTACACACCTTATGCTTGGTATCGTGTTTTTTTAACTAATTATTTAATGTTTAAGTAATTTTTAAACACAAAAACTTAATTTTTCTCTCCTATTTTGCCCCCCCTCCTGTTGCGATTACCCGGCTCATCATGAGAGGGTACCATGAGAGGTGATTTCTACAGTAAGAATGTAAAGGTTGGAGATAACCTTACCAATATCATCTGTACATTTCTTCGAGGGAGGAAATTCATCCTCGTATGCTCGCATCATCATTTATGGAACAGTCTTTTAAGCTCAACCCATGGTCTAGAATCTAGATCATTATCATCATTTCGAGGATGACATTGTTGGGAAGGTTGACAATAATGAATTTAGTTGAAATCCAACCGAGATCGAATAATGACCGCAACAGAAATTTTTTTTTTTACGGATTTCAAATAGACCCTCATAATTGAATAAACTTAAATAAAATACAAATTGATTTAAAATTTATACCTTGTCCGTTTTTTTGTTAAAAAATCTTTGAAATTTTTTTCCAATTGATTAATCATGAGTTGTCTAAGTGTCCAGCCACTTATAGTATCCACAGAACAATTCCCAAACTGCTATGAGAGGAAGAAGACAAAAAGTGTTAGCTTTTTAAAAAACTTTTCCCTTTAAATAGAAAAATTATAACAATTTTTTATTAAAATTAAATATCTTTAATTTTAATTGAAATCAAATTCTAATTCTAATTAATTTAATTTTAATAAAATCAAATATCTCATATTTGATCCCAAATTTTTTCAAACTTTATAATTAAGTCTAACTTAATTAAATTGATTTTTCTTTCACAAATTACTCTTTGATGTGTGACCCATTAGGCTTCTAATAAATTGACAATGATTATAAATTATAAATCTAATTCACAATTAGAATTAGATAAATTAAAATTCCTTTTAATTTATCTTTAATTCTCCAGTTAAATAATCTATAATCATAAATCATGATTGACATCTAGCAATATGTCATAATTACTCAAATATCAGAAATGTAAAAGTGATTGACTTAACCTGTCTATGCATGACTATAATGTATAATTTAACGCTTTCGTCATTCAATATTCTAATTAGAGAGAGTATGGATACAATGTCTACTCTTATCATCTAATCATGTTTGTTCTTGCTAATTAATAATTTGATTTATAATTAAAATTTGAAAACTCCTTTTATAACACATACATAATTGATCCAATTGCCGAAGCATATAGAATACAATCCATTTTATCTTTCTCCTTTTGTATCTGTGAACACATACTCTGTGAGAGAGAAATCTCATGCGATATAGGTAAGAAACCCCCAATGTACAAAGCTTCTTGTTAAAAGAGAGATACAAATTGTACTCAACTTTTCTTTTGCATTTTATAAAGAGGTTGGTGTACACAATTTTGATAAAAGGGTCCTGTAAATTTATTTTTTGAAGTTGGATCTTGATTACTTATAAATTACTCTTGCTCAATCCATCCTATAAGAACTTGTCCTGTAAAATATTTATTTTAAAAAATTTAGAATTTAATTTAGTCTCATAAATAATATTAAAAATTAAATTAAATCATTTATAGAATATTAAAGCATCAATCTCCCTTTTAACTAAAGTCTTTCAATTCACACATATCTCATATTATTCGTATTTTAAAGTAAATGTAGATACATGCTATAGCTACGGGAATTGTAAGGAGGATGTGAATGTAATACTTTTCTAAACTGGATGGAATCGTTTATCCGTTAAAAGTCAATATTTTCTAGCTCTGTTGTTATTTCCAATGATATTGCCTTCCTCTTTTGAAAAAAACATGTTGCAAAGGCAATTTTGTTAACCACAACAAAGCTCCGTTCAAATACTAAGTTGAAAGCTCGGATTACCTCATTATGTTTCCTACTTTAAGTTTGAATTCTTATTCTCACTTTTCAAAGAGGTTGTGGAGTAATTTACAAAGAAAAAAGAAATTAATTGAATAATTTATTAATTCAAGAAAAGTAGGACATCATTTTGTTTTTAATTTTTATTAAATGTCCTGATTGAAAAATGTATAAAGATGTTATGTAGATTTTGGTAATAACAACAAGAAGTTCACACTAAGCAATATTAAAGTTTTTGTATATAATTCAATTTTATTTTATTAAATTTCTCTTATTTAAAAAACAATATTCATCCCAAGATACTAATTAGTTAAGTCTCGACTAATTTTCACATGGATTGATTGATGTATGCCCATAACGTAGTCCATCAGCACATGGTTTTGGGGCACGAGACTTTACGCATTTTAGTGTTTGGTTTATCTAAACACGACTTTGATTAGTTTAACTAAAGACAGGCCGTTCAATGCATCAACCGAATCTGGAACCTATTTTGAATCCACTTGATGTTACTTGTCTTGGTAATTCGGAATGTCTTGTTGGTGCTATAACCGTATTAAGCGCTGGCCAAAGCTCATTAATATATGTCATCCTGACAATGTTTTAAATATGGACACGTTTACCATTACCATGTTTTAGAAAATTGATCACTGACTGGTCCTGGTCAAGGTTCCAGCTTGTGACTCGTGTAACTCGTAAGGGAATCTTAATCTGCCTCCACAAGCATTCTTTCTGTCCCCGTATGATAATATATATGACCCTTTTTCCTTTCAAGTTGGAGGAATCGACTTCAAGCAGAATATCTGTAATAATTATGAGCAAACTCCAAAGGTCCAATGAATATCATGTGTTTTTAGTCTTCTCTGTACTGCTCAACATCTTCTTCATTTGGAAATGGCATGTGAGTGGTGCTGAGTGGCTCAGCCTGAGTTGGAGCAAATCAGCAGCAGAAGAAGCAGAGGAAGTGGCAGCCATCCCTTGTTCAAGCCATGGAAGAGCATACTTGGATGGTTTGGTTGTTGATGAGCTCAGTAAACAACCAGTTTGTGAGTGCAACACTTGCTATGGAGGCCCTGACTGTTCTATCTTCTACCCTGATTGTTCTGCTGATGCTAATGGGTACAAATTTTTTTTTTTCCTCGGTCTTGAACCAATTTATTGTCCTGATAAACTATTTTGATGAATTATTCATGAAAAACAATTCAGAAACTTTGTTGAATATGTCAAGAAGAGGTTAAATTAAATATTCTTTTAACACAAAGTCAATAACAACTATCTCAAAGCAGCATAAATATCACCTGGTGTTTTTCTTTTCGTCAAAAATTGAAGTTTGTTGGTTCTTTGATCTCTATTATTGAACTACAAACTCCATGACGATACTATCATCTTTGGCGCAGCGGGGATCCATTGTTTTTGGAGCCCTTCTGGATGCAGAATGCAGCAACCAGTGCCGTTCTTGTGGCAGGGTGGCACAGGATGAGTTACTCATATAGTGATCAATCAGTCATCTCCAAAGAGCTGGTTAATCATATCTGGAAGCTACATGCCAATGTAGGAAATGCAGTAACTGATGGAAAATATATAATTTTTGGTGATGGATCAACCCAACTTCTAAATGCAGCAGTTCGTTCCTTGTCCCCGGATAATGGCTCATCCCCTGCTCGGGTCGTAGCTTCAATCCCATTTTATCCGGTTAGTACCTATAGTACTAAGTTTTTTGTTTTTACTTTTTAGCATATCAACAACGGTAAATGCTTCATCAGGATTTGAATAATGATAAGAGGAATAGGTTTATGGTACTCAAGTTCCGATTGATTGATTGCTTAGTAGAAAACTGCAAATTTTCAGATGCAATGTTTAAGGCTGTTAATTCAGTTGGTGCACTGAATCATTGCAGGTGTATCAAAGACAAGCAGACTTTTTCCAGTCAGTTGATTACAAGTTTGAAGGGGATGCATCACTTTGGAAGAACAACTCGGATACTAGTAGAAACATGATTGAGTTTGTAACTTCACCAAATAATCCTGATGGACAGCTGAAAGAGGCAGTTCTTCATGGAGCAAATGCCAAAGCAATTCATGATCGTGCATATTACTGGCCACATTTTACGGCCATTCCATCTCCCGCCGATGGAGATGTCGTGATATTCTCACTTTCTAAACTCACCGGTCATGCCGGGTCGAGATTTGGGTAACTGCAGAATTAGCATTCTACTATCGACATTATTGCTTCCAGTTACCTAGATATTGTTTGGCTGTTCTGGCAACTAGCCAATGGTTGAAGCAAAATTTGCAGGGGATTGTAAGACAAGAGCTACTCTAATGATATGACATGATCTTTTGTACAGTTGGGCGCTGATAAAGGACAAGAAGATTTATGAAAGGATGGGCACTTATTTGACCTTGAATACCATGGGAGTTTCAAGGGAGAGCCAGCTAAGAGCTTTAAAGCTCCTGAAAGTGGTTCTTCAAGGGGAAGGGAGACAAATATTTGAGTTTGGACATGATACTATGAGGACTCGATGGGAAAGATTTAGGAAGATCATCTCAAGATCTAGTCGTTTCTCCATCCAGAAAATTACATCTCAGTACTGCAGTTTTTTCAATGAAGTCAGGGCAGCTTCTCCAGGTAACTATTCTGAAGCACTATTATCATTCACACGACTTCCATATATGAGAAGGATACCAGGATGAAATTGACATTTGATAACCATCTTGATCCTGCATCAACCATTTAATTCTGCTTCTTTCCTTTTTTTCCCCCCCCTCCCTTTCTGCTATTGAACTTCCAATTGCCTTCCACCAAAACCACTTGATTCTCCTAATTTTATCCAAACAATTCTTAATCATGCTTCTTCACGTGATTTTCATCTCAAGTTTGTAAACAATGGCCTCAGTGTGTCACTTGTTGATTAACGCTTCAATTGTCCTCTCATGAGAATCTGCAAAGCTACAGTGATTGAGATAATTGGTTATAACTTATAATCCTTCTTTCCGTCTTCATTCTTAGGAATATCAGTTCTCAGTGCCCCCAATTTATATAATCATCAATAGTTTGACTAATGCTTTAACAACTAAACAACAAGTGTTTGATGAATTATAAACGCATGAAAAATCTGAAATTCAATGCAGCATATGCGTGGGTAAAGTGTGAGCGGGAGGAAGACAAAGATTGTTATAACGTGCTTCTGGCAGCCAACATCACTGGCCGTCAAGGGAGCATGTTTTTCGCTGGAGATCAGTACGTGCGCCTTAGTCTCATCAGGAACCAAGATGATTTTGATTTATTGCTCCAGAAACTAGATATAATAGTTTCTGAGGAAGATGGTCCCAGAACAAGCTGAAGGTGGTTTATAAAAGGTGATGTTTATTCACCTTAACACTTGTTCATATCTATCATTGCAAGTGGTCATGTCATATTGACCTGTTAACTAGTACATGTCTCTGTATGCATGCAAAGAAATGGTGTTGTTTTCTGTATAAATTTGTATTCGTAGCACATTCGAGCATTAGCAATAGTAAGCATAGTTTTCTTAATGACAGTTTGTAGTTTGCTTACCAAACTCTCAACATTGTCTGCTGCTAAATATCATCTTTGCTCTGCAATATGGCAATATAGAAGCATATAATATTTTTTGCTATTGAAAGAAAATGTACATTGGTCATCTTAGGACCTTAATAGGCATTGGAAGCTGTTAACATTCGCTGCTTGAATGATCATACCTCAGTTGCGATCGCATAAATTTTTCGTAGGTTGTAACATCAGGATCAAGAATAAAATGTGCACTCACAGCTGCTTCTTCTAAGCATCATAACTACAAATACATGTATCACATAAGTTTCAAAATATGATTTAAGACGACCTGACCTATCTTTAATATAAGCATGTACATTACATTTTTTTGATGTTACCGGATGATCATTCACGAAAACTACAACCAAAAGCTACCGGAAATTTAGAGAGAGAAATCAGATGAGAATAGGGACAAACAGAGCAATTTTTGGAGACTCAACAACACGTTGAGATTTTTTCTAATTGTATTCAGAACCAAAGTACACAATATACACTCTTATTTTCTATGGATTTATAGTATTTATAACACTCAATTTACAACTGTCAATAACCAACTTTTCTTAAGTTTCTTTAACTCGATTCTTGTACGTTGCATGCAAGGCTCTGCATGGTCATCCACCTGAACTTCCGAGACATCTCCAACATACTCCTCCTTGGATCAGAAGTTCAGTTTCTGAATTCCAACCATCTTCCTTAATTGCTCAAAACGTGAAACATTAAAACCTTTTGTAAACAAGTTTGCGATTTGCTCGTCCGTATGAACATACTGGAGCTTTAACTCTCCTTCCTGTTGGATATCCCTTAGATAATAATATCTAAGTTTAAAGTGCTTAGTTTTGCCATGGAAAACCAAATTCATTGAGATTGATATCGCAGCTTGATTATCAATATAGATCACGGTAGCTCCTTCCATATAAACTTGTAAATCCGCAAGCCATTTTCTGACCCAAATCACTTGTTTTGCTACGGCTGTGGCTGCAACTAATTCAGCCTTAGCTATCGAGAGCGCCACTAATTCTTGCTTCTTTGATGTCCATGAGAAACATGTTGAGCCTAACGTTAAGCAATAACCACTGGTGCTCTTCATGTCTTCTGAGGCTCCGCCCCAATCACTATCAACATAACACATAAGCTTGCATTTTCCAGTCTTCTCATATATTAATCCATAATCGACCGTTCCTTTCAGATACCTCAAAACTCTTTTTACCGCCATTACATGT
>JANIJH010000003.1:43508540-43530414 GCA_024520975.1 Erythroxylum areolatum
GAGAAGAAATATTTTGAGGAGATTTTTCTTAGAAGAAAGAAGCCAAAAATGAGACTCTTCTCATTCAAGTTTCGGCTATGCATGTATGAGAGGAGAGAGTGAGTAAAAAATGCAAGAACACTTCTTACTCTCCTTGTCAATTTCGGTTATCATGAATGAAAGAAATGATGTGCACCCAATTTATAACTTCATTCTTTAATCAATCATAAAGTAGCCAATAAATGAGACTCTTTTCATTTGTTTAAGATGGCTATATGAAAAGACAAATAACATCTTCTCATTTTTTGTTATAGATGAAAGAAGGAAAAGAGAGTACATCAAATGCACCTCTTCCTTTCTTTAATCAAATGAATGGTAAAAGGTTACATTACATGCCATTATTAAAAGACAACCATTAAACAATTTAACGATAAAATCATTACTCCATTTAATGATGATAAAACATGACAAAACCATCTTTAATTTAATAATTCAATGTTAAATGTGCAACTGTACATTTAGGTATAAAAAACCGAAATATGCCCTCCTTCTTTCTTTAATAACTCTGTTTCAATTTAATTAATCTAATTAATCAAATCAAACCAAATTCAAGCCCAATATTAAATGTTCATTTGGGATTCTAATTAAAGTAAGCCCAATATTCAATCATGGGCTTTAAAACCTCTATTTATATTTCTTACTTTGCTTGATAACCTTCCTAAAAGCTAAATAGGGAATCTAATTGGACTTATATAATTCAAGCTCCAATAAACCCGGAATTAATTTAATCTCATTAAAATTAATTCCAGCTTCTTAACCAAATGTCATTCTACCAAAGACAATTGGTTGAACTCTTGAATTACTAAATATTATGAGATTACATGTTTCAAATAAGATGTCTAATCGCAAACTTTATTATAAACCATAGTATAGCCATCCACACAATAAAGGGTAAAATTATTGTTTTGCCCTTATGTTGGTTTTTCCTTACAAATCTCTCGTTTTACTCTCTATGGTGATTAACACATAAGATCTCATTTTGATGTTAAGACTTGATGGATAGCTAGTCCATCAAACTATTGGTGCCAGTTTAATTACCAAACTCCGTAAAACATCTAGAAGTGATGATATCACTATAAACTCTTTATTTGATTGAATGTTCCCATATACATGTTTCAATTAATAATTCCAACATACAGACACAGGATTGATACTTTGTAAAAAAAGCCATTATGATCATATCAAGAACTATAATGCAACATATATGAGTTCACTACTAATCAAGATTGTGGTTCGTAATAAAAGAATGTTAAGGTGTATGTTTTAAGATTAAAGTAATAGCCACTTTATTCTTTAAAAACATACTTGATTCCAGATTAATTTAATAGTACCATTATCGATAGTCAACTACTATCATGATATGAAACTTATCATTCCTTTGAAGTAAACTCTTTTACTTACATAAAGATAAATCACAATACTATAGTCTAAACCATAATCAAACGACCAATTTAATTATTCAACTGTGAATCAACTAATTTAGATTCTAATAATATATCTCCATGTATATGTATATTACTTACAAAAGAATCTTGGTACCTTATTACTAGATATATAATGCTCATACAAATAAAACCAAACTCTTTTGTTTTATTAATAATAAATATTTTCATTGCAAAAGTAACTAGAAGAAAATTAAGTTATATGTAAATACACTTGCTTTCCAGGGTACTATATTTACATACTCCAACAGATTTCTTTTTCTAAAATTGGAATTCTAAGATAGTTTATTGGTAACTCTTAATGTATAAGACCTGAGATTTTAGGAGATTACTTGTTAGATCTCGAGAGTTCATTGAAATATGTATGCAACTGTTACCTTTGTTTATAGATAGACTATAAATCAAGCTCGAAATTTTCAAGGAATCCATCAAACTTTGCACTAAAACATGGCCAACTCCATATAGCAATAATAGATCATAAGCAAATGAAAGGTTAAACAACCTCAACTTCTTGCATTTGTGATGATATTTGAATCCTTGTCCCTACTATATTTTATAAGCAATTATGTTTGTTTGCACCTTAATGCATATTGTGAATAAATATAGAAAAAAAGGGCTTTTTTAATATCAATCATTTGGATTGAAAATTAAAGTGGTTCACCATTAACTAGAATGGTAAATAAAGCAATAGAGATATATTGTTCAATCTATGGTGTAACACCCTAATACCTTCTAAGAGGATATACAAATGCCACAGAAAACAAACATAAAACATACCAAAATATTCCAAAAATTCCTAGATAATAAGGCAACATTCTTCACATTTCATAAGTAGTTGAATTATAAACAGAACAAAATATACACATTGTATAAATCAAATACATTCCTTAAATACAAACGATCCTGTATTATAGTTATTACAAAACATTTATACAAAATATAATTATGTCTCATAATATTAGATACAACTCAAAAACAAACTTGAACATATCATCTTCCAAAACTTAACACCTTCTTCGGCCACTACGGTTGTCCCAGCTTTAATCTTTTCTATCGAGACCTACACGGAGGAAAAATCACTATGCTAAGCATATAGCTTAATGGGGAATAACTAAACAAGACACAAGATGACGACTACTTTCAATAGTCATCTAGCATTTACATATGCTAAATCATGTCATATCATAAGCAATCTTTGATTATCCATATTATAGAATAATCCGATTATTAATTTTATTAATTTCATTATAACAGAACAGAACACAATTGTACCAAAACATAACATTATTATATTAGAACAGAACATAATTGTATCGAAACAGGATATAATGTATGAAAACAAAATAAATATCAAAACATATATAGAATTGCCTACTAATCCTTTTCCAGAAGTAGGTAACGAGAATAGAACAGAGGAAACCTATGATTGGTATCAATAGAAACAAAAGAGACTTAGATCTCAGAAACAGAAGACACTATAGTGTCTAAGAATAGAAGACGTCGTAGTGTCTAAGTACAAAAGTAGTTGTAGACCCTTCTAAGCATGCCTATTTACCCACAACTAGGACTTGGCAGGTTTAAAATAAAATAGATAACATTTCAGAAACAAATAATTGAGAAATAATGCATAACGTATGAATTTATTTCCTTATACTCAAATTGAATACATTCATTCATATCCGAACAAATTCAATATGCCTTATGAATTTAAGCATTTGCATCAATACGTCAATGATAGCATTAAGTATTTACGCATTATATATGTTCACACAAATTACCAATTCTTAAACATTCATATCTAATTTACATTCTTATATCCCTTGTTCACATTCGTGTTCGTAAGAACACCTTCATCCCTTGAACAACTCATAAATTCCAAAATTAGATACATTGGTATCAAACAACCAATTCCTTAAGTTATCATCTCAATTAACAATCCAAACATATTCAACCTTTAACCAATTAATCCAACATCAAACTAGGTTCATTTCAAACCCCAATCAAGTCAAAATGCACCTAAGTAAAGTAACTTATCCTTAGTTGGTTCAAATATCACACAAAACCAAACTTGTCTCACTTCAAGGCATTATCCACAATTGTAGGAAGGAGCTTATGCAGCTCCCACGATCGTGGGATAGGTAATCCAAAGGTACATTGTCCAATTTCCATCAATTTTTTATATTCTTACATCTTTATACCAAATTCAGAACACTTTCATCATAGTCCATTAATTATACCTCAATTATACCTTAATTATACTTCAATTTGTCATCACTTTCATGTCTAATTCCAATTCAAAATCATTCATTTGGCAGCTTACAAACCATTATCTTCCATGCATCAAAAACCATAATAGAATCTATCAAACAAGCATCAGTTTCTAGAACTGATTATATCATTAACACAACATATATTCTACCCCAATTCAATCATCATAGAATTTGTATTACTACATGCCATCAAGTTTAGAATTCCTCTTACATATTTAACTTAAATTCCTACTTCAATGAACAAGCTAATCTAGCCATCCATATAACAAGCACAATTCCAAGATCAAGGTGGAAGTAGGATGATCTTAACAGCAAGAAGACAACAATATAGAAGATACCAAAATCTAGCTTCCTTGATGCAATATTTTGATGTGATAGTTCAGAAAAATTCAAGCAAAACATAGGGTTGTAAGATAAGAATAGGTTTTTCGGTGGTGAGAGATGAAGAAAGAAGAGAAGACACAACAGAAACATGTTCTGCACAAGCTTAGTTCAATTAGGTACAAGATGTCTCTTCTTCCATTGGCATTTGTCACTAAGCATGTATCCCATTTTTCCACTCCATAAGCTGCCAAATGTCACCATTAGGCTAGGCCATTTGTCACTCACTCATTGCTACCACTTGTCAATTAATTAGCTATTTCATTTGTCACTTAATTCATAGGCTTAGTCATCCTAATTTTTTCATGTGTCAACTTTTCTTACCACTCGACATTTTTCCTAGTCCAAATATGCATTTTAATTCATCAATTTTTCCCCAATTATAATAAATAAATTCCAAGTTACTAATTATAATCCATTAAACCAAAATTCAAGACATAAGCAACACAATCAAATCATAATCATTAACTTCTATCACATATACTTCCATAGACATGAAACATTCCTATTAGGGTGTAATTTGGAGCCTTACATTTCTCTCCCCCTTAAAAGAATTTTGTTCTTGAAATTCATACCTGATAAGAATAGTTAAGGATACTGAGCTCTCATGGTCGATTCTAGTTCCTATGTTGCTTCTTCGAGTCTATGGTGTTGCCAGAGTACTTTCACTAGATGTATTTGTTTATTTTTGAGTTGTCGGACTCCTCTAGCTAAGATAGACATAGACCTTTCCTCATAAGAAAAATCTGGTTGTATGTAAATTTCTTATACAGGAACCTTATGTGTATCATCAAACTGATATCTTCTCAACATAGAAACATGAAACACATCGTGTAACTTGGCCAATTCTTCAGGAAGAGCTAATTGATAAGCTACTGGTCCGACTTGCTTAAGAATTTCATAGGGAACAATGTATCATAGGCTTAGCTTACCTTTCTTCCTAAACCGAAGTATATTTTTCCATGGTGACACTTTCAAAAATACCTTATCTCCTACCTGATACTCAATATCTTTCCTTTTTAAATCATCATAGGATTTGTACCTATCACTAGCAGCTTTCAATCTTTATTGGATAATTTGAACTTTCTCTTTAGTATGTTTTACAATATCAGGCCTGATCATCTTGTTTGCACTTAATTCAATCCTACACTTCCTACCATATAGGGCTTCATAAGGTGTCATGCCAATACTAGTCTGATAAATGTTGTTATAAGCAAACTCCATTAAAGAAAGATATTTATCCCAACTTCCTAAGAATTCTAACTCATAACCCTAAAGCATATCTTCCAATATCTGAATAATCTGTTCAGACTGTCTATTTGCCTAGGACTGTAAAGCAATACTAAACTTGACTTGAGTTCCCAAAGCCTTTTGCAAACTTTTCTAGAATCTCAAAGTAAATCAAGGATCATGATTAGAAATAATAGACAATGACACTTCATATTGTTGGGGGGCAGACATGGATTCATGCATCACATGCATCATAATGCAGCGGAAGATTCGGAATCTAAATTCCTACCTATGACTTCCCCGAATTCCATAAACACAGATGCATGCATAGGCAGATTATAAGAACATGAAATTTAAACACTTGTACCTTTTTGATACTCCTCCTTTCTTAATTCTTTTCCTTATTTGGGTTATAGCAAACACCAAACCCTTCCTTGATCACCCAAGAACACCCAAAGATGAAGAAGAAGCAGTGTGTAAGGGTGGTTAGAATGCCAAAGTTGATGAGTTCAAGTAGATGCTCAAATGGAGAGATGGATGAAGAATATCTTTTATACAATCAGATTCATGCAACAATTGCATAAATTACAAGAAGAAGACTCAAAACCACTTCTTTCTCATTCTAGAACTCTTTTAGACCCCTTATCCTCTCACTTAAGTGTGTTTGTGACTAGTTAGCTCTTTTGTACATAAGTGAAGAACTCACTTATGTACATCTGTCGAGCTTTAGGTCACGATTGTGGCCCACTTAAAAATAGCCATGCACACTATATTTTTCATCCGATCTTTTATACATGTGACCCTTAGGTTCCTAGTTATTTTGGACACTTGAATTAACTCTTAATTAAAACAAATCATGAAGGGTTTCATGATGCCAATTTACTGGAATATAAGTGGATTAAAACACGAACTCTTCGATAGTTAATTATCCGACTTACAAACCTTTCCATAGATAATTACCATGCAATTCATCCTTTCACCATACTATACCTCACTTGGTTCGGAGTATGGGCTATGTATCAACTCCCACTAGACTGACTATGTCACATCTAGTCTAAGTGACGTTAGTTCTTGTCCTAGGATCTCATTACTTTATGTGTCATTGAAGACTTTCTTCATGACACATAACTACTCTGACTAAAGACTCCTAAGTAATGGCCCCGACAAGAGACCTTGCGTATCATCTTCTTCTATCAGGAGTGGTGAATCCTTTATGAGCTACCTACTTACCTTCAAATACCAATAGTTGTACCCAATCATCACCCTATGAGTGACCTTGTCTTGAGGTAACAAGGAATGATGTCAAAACACAAGATCAGTATCTAAGATATCCTTTAGTACCTCAAGTCTAAGGATATTTGCACCATTGCTATGATGAGATTAATCATTGATATTTGATAGATCATCTATATGATAATCTCATAACGAGTCATCTAAAGTACTTACTACTCTTAGAAAGCATCCACATGTTAACTCTAAACATCTCATGCTTATAGTTTGTGAGATCCACTATTTGATCAAATCAAGGAGTATAACATGTGCTAGTCTATCTGAATAAATGATGTCCTATCTTATTAATCCTATAACTAGGGATAATTTAGATACTAACATAATTACACATGATAGGAATCTCGTTATCATGATCTCATCATGATTTCCTTCATGTTATGTTTTGTATCATGGACTTCATTAATACGATTTAAAATTGACAACAATTCATAAATAAATGAACATCAAATTAATAAAAAAAATTGCCTTTTTGCTTTATTAATCAAAATAAAGTTTGTATAAAAGTGTTAGAGGTGATTGCCTTTAGAGCACTACTCTAACATATGCAATCTCACTGTCTCGTTCACATATATATCTACAAGCTTATCCAACGAATAATTAAGATGAATAGGCTTAAAATGAGCAGACTTGGTGAATTTATCCACAATCACCCATACAGCATTAGCTTCCTTTGAGGAAGAGGAAGCCCAATGTCAAAATCCATAGTAATGTTATCTCATTTCCATTGAGGAATCAAAATAGGATGTAATAAACCAGATGGAACCTGATGCTCAGCTTTAACTTGCTGACATGTCAAACATTTGGATATATAATCTACAACATCACGTTTAATACCAGACCACTAGTAATGCTGCTTCAGATCTTAATACATTTTATTTCCACCAGGGTGCATTGTAAAAACAGTATTATGGGCCTTAAACAATAGCTTTTTCTTCAATTCATCACTAAACTAGTACACACAGTCGATCTTTGTAATACAGATCACCATCTCCTTTCACAGAAAAGTCAGCTTGTTTGCCTTCCTGAATTGCCAAGATAAGTTATTACAGCTTATCATCAATTTTCTGAACATCACAGATCTTTTTTCTCAATGTAGGCCTAGCTTTTAATTCAGCTATTAAAGCCCCATCAGATGCAAGTCCCCATTCACCTTGTTGCACGGACAATGCCGAAATGGTCTTCTGACTTAAGGCATCAATCATGATATTAGCTTTACTAGGATGATAGTCCATAATATAGTCAAAATCTTTAAACAGTTCCAACCAACGTCGTTGTCTCATATTAAGTTCTTTGTAGGTAAGCAGATAGTTCAGACTTTTATGATTAGTGAAAATTCTACAATTTTCACCATACAAGTAATGTCGTCAAACTTTCAAAGCAAGCACTAATTTTGCAAGCTCAAGATCATGCATAAGGTAGTTTTATTTATAAGGCTTTCGTTTCCTAGAGGCATATGCAACCACCTTACCATCTTGCATCAAAACACAACCCGAACCGTTTCTAGATGTATCACTAAACATAACATATTCCTTACTAGAAATGCGTTGAGCCAATACAAGAGCTTTAGTAAACATTCAATTTAGTTGATCAAAACTAGTTTGACATCTAGCAGATCATTCATATTTCACTCCTTTCTGTAGTAATTTAGTCAAAAGGGATGATATCACTGAAACCCCTTCACAAACCAACGATAATAACTAGCCAAACTCAAAAAACTTCTCACTCCTGTCATGCTCCATGGTGACTTCAAGTTAATAATTGCTTCAATTTTACTAGGATCAACTCTAATTCCTTGAGAAAATACAACAAGTCCTAGAAAAGATACTTCCTGAAGCTAGAAATCACACTTGCTTAGCTTGGCATACATCTATTTTTCCCACAGGGTTTGTAACACAATCCGCAGATGTTGTGCATGATCATGTTCATTCTTGGAATAGATCAGGATATCATCTATGAATACCATAACAAACTGGCCTAAATAGGCCCTAAACACTCTATTCATCAAATTCATAAATGCCACTGGAGCATTAATTAGCCCAAATGGCATTATCAAGAATTCATAATGTCTATAACGGGTCCTAAATGCAGTCTTCGGAATATCCACATCCTTTACTCAAAGTTGATAATACCCTGATCATAGGTCTATCTTTGAAAATACCCTTGCATCTTTTAATTGATCAAACAGATTTTCTGTCCTTAACAATGGATATTTATTCTTCACTGTGACCCTGTTCAATTGCCTACAATCTATGCACATTTGAAGAGTACCATCTTTCTTCTCAATAAATAGAACTGGTGTTCCCAGGGTGAAACACTGGGTCGAATAAACTCCTTAGCTAGTAGCTCCTACAACTGAACTTTCAACTCCTTTAATTTATTAAGAGCCATCTTGTATGATGCTTTGGATATAAGAGCAGTGTCAAGCATAATCTCAATAGATAGCTCCACTTCCCTTTCAGGAGGGAGTCTGGGTAGGTCTTCAAGAAAAACATCTAAAAATTTGTTCACCACTGAAATGTCTTACAGGTTAACATTTTCCTTCTTAGAATCAATTATAAGAGCCAAATAAGCTTCATAACCCTTGCTAAGGAACCTTCGAGCTTGTATAGCAGATATCACATTAGCTAAAGAACTAGGGTGAATGCCATAAAATATTATTTCAGGTTGATCGGGCTTTTTAAGAACAACAGTCTTAGCACTACAATCAACCACTGCCTGACGCTTGAACAATCAATCCATATCCAAAATCAAATCAAATTCATAAAAAGGCAATTCAATTAGATCTCCTATATATTCACTTCCTTGTATCATAATAAGATAGTTTTTATAAACCTAGTTAACCAACATATTACTACCTAGAAGACTGGTTACAAGAATATCATAATCTAACCAATCTTCAAACATCTTTTTATCAGGAATTTCTCCAGCACATATATAAGAATCGTTGGATCTAGGATTAATCAAAGCATTCATTTCAGAGTTAAAGAGAGAAATAGTACCAACAATGACATCAGGTGTGTCCTAACCCTTACGAGCTTTCAAAACATAAGCTTGAGCCATAGCAGAAGGTATAGTAGGTCGATCAACAATTTCTGAAAGAGTACTTGGATTAGGCCTAAACTAACTAGATCCTCCACGATCTCTACCGCGTCCTCTATTCACAGCAGGTGCATGAGAAACTTCTCTACTAGCTTGTGACGTCTGAGACTATCTCATAGGATAATTTACTATCAAATGATCCATGCTACCACATCAAAAAAATGTACCCATAGTCCTCTTACAAGTACCCCAATGGTGTTTGGAGCAATGAGGGCAATTTGGAGCACCAGAACCTCAGCCCACAAAGGAAGCCCTACCAAAATTAGTCGATGAAGGAAAGTCTTACCGCCTTCCTTTAGCCACAAATCTTTGAGTGAATTTGTATACAATGGAAGCACCTTCACGACTTCTCTTACCTGAGGATTGACCTCCTCTAGCAAATCCTCTTCGCTGAACTTTTTCTCTCTTAACCATCTCTTGCTTCTCCATTTTAATGGCAACTTGTACTAGTTGATGATAACTCACTTGCTGCAAGAGAGTGAATGTCACAAGATGCTCTTTGATTGAGTCATTCAAACCATCCTCAAATTGATGACACGGGAAATCTTCAGTAAGCACAGGTTCAAGTGCATATTTACTAAATCGATTGAATTCACTGTCCTACTCAGCAATAGACAGATTTCTCTACTTCAGATTCAAAAATTATTTCTACTCCTTTCTATAAGCTTCCGTAACATACTTAGCCTTAAAATCCTAGGAAAAAAATCCCAAGTCAAAGGTTCCGACAGCTGAGGATACTTCAGAACAAACTTCCACCATTTAGAGGTTGCTCCTTGAAGAAGGGAGACAGCACAATACACCATCTGTTCAGGCTGGCAACTAACTTCATCCAACACCATTTTCACCTTTTCTAACCAAAATTCAGCCTTTTCAAACTCCTCCAGGGATATTCCAGTGAATTCTTCATCTCTATACTTTCGCAACTGATCAATCGAAGCCTTGGGTGCAGTCATTCGGTGTAGTAAAGTCATCATTTCTTGTGACAACTTAGATAAAGCTTTCCCTTGAGCTAAAAGTGGAGGAGGAGGTGGTGCTCAACTTCATTCCGATTTACCCCAAAGGTCTCATTATGGACAGACGAGATTGCATAGGATTATTACTCTCACCAACCTCATCAACAACCTCATGAGATCTTTCCATACTTAAATCTAGAACCAAAACATGGGACAACCTGCATTAGGCCAAAAAAAACTCTTATTTCCATGTACAAGCAATATTTAAGCACTGGTTAAACCAGAATTGCCTAAACTATGCTCTGATACCAAAGAGTGTAACACCTTAATACCCCCTAGGAGGATATATGGATGCCACACAAAATAAACCTAAAACATACCAAGATATTCCAGTAATTCCTAGATAATAAGGCAACCTACTTTACATTTCATAAGTTGTTGAATTATAAATAGAACAAAACATACACATTGTATATATCAAATACATGCCTTAAATACAAAATCATCCTATATTATAGTTATTACAAACCATTTATACAAAATACAATTATGTCTCATAATATTAGATACAACTCAAAAATAAACTTAAACATCTTCCAAAGCATAACATGTCCTTCTTTGGCCACTACGGTTGTCCCAGCCTTAAATCTTTTCTATCGAGACCTACACGAAGGAAAAACCGTCGTGCTAAGCATACAGCTTAGTGGGGAATATCTAAACAAGATACAAGATAACAACTGCTTTCAACGGTCATCTAGCATTTACATGCGCTAAATCATGTCATATCACAAGCAATCTTTCATTATCCACAGTATAGATTAATCTGATAATTAATTTCATCATAATAGAATAGAACACAATTGTGTCAAAACAGAACATTATTATATCATAATAGAACATAATTATATCAGAACATAATATAATGCATCATAATAGAACAAATATCAAAACACATTTAGAATTGCCTACTAATACTTTTTTAGAAGTGGGTAATGGGAATAGAATAGAAGATACCTATGATTGATATCAACAGAAATAGAAGAGACTTAGGTATCTGAAACAAAAGACACTAAAGTGTCTAAGAACAAAAGACACCGTAATATCTAACTATAGAAGCAAATGCAAACCCTTCTAGGCATGCTTATTTAGCCATAACTAAGACTTGGCAAGTTTAAAACAAAACATATCACGTTTCAAAATCACATAACAAAGAAATAATCCATAACGTATGAATTTATTTCCTTATGCTCAAATTGAATACATTCATTCATATCCGAACAAATTCAATATGCCTTATGAATTTAAGCGTTTGCACCAATACATCAATGATATCATTAAGTAATCACACATTATATATGTTCACAAAAATTCTCAATTCTCAAACATTCATATCCAATTTATATCCTTAAGATTACAATTCATCCCTTCAACAACTCATAAATTCTAAAATTAGATACATTGGTATCAAACAATCCATTCCTTAAGTTATCAACCTAATTGACAATCCAAAATTTATTCAACCTTTAACTAATTAATCCAACATCAAACTAGGTTCATTTCAAGCCCCAATCAAATCCAAATGCACATAAGTAAAGTAACTTATCCTTAGTTGGTTCAAATATCACACAAAACCAATCTTGTCTCACTTCAAGGCATTGCCCACGATTGTGGGATAGGTAAACTGAAGGTGCGTTGTCAAATTTCCATCATTTTCCAGATTCTTACATCTTTATACCAAATTCAGAACACCTTCATTATAGTTCATTAATTACACCTCAATTATACCTTAATTATACTTCAATTACTCATCAATTTCATGTCTAATTCCAATTTATAATCATTCATTTGGCAACTCAAAAACCATTGTCTTCCATGCATAAAAAACCAAAACAAAATCTATCAAACAAACATCATTTTCCAGAACTCATTATATCATCAACACAACACATATTCTACCCCAATTCATTCATCATAGAATTTGTATTACTACATGCCATCAAGTTTAGAATTCCACTTACATGTTTAACTTAAATTCCTACTTCAATGAACAAACCAATCTAGCCTTCCATGCAAAAAGCACAATTTCAAGATCAAGGTGGAAGTGGGATGATCTTAACACCAAGAAGACAATAGCATAGAATATAGCAGAATCTAGCTTCTTTGATGCAATATTTTGATGTGATAATTCAAAAAAACTCAAGCAAAACACAGGGTTGTAAGATAAGAACAGAATTTCTGTGGTGAGAGATGAAGAAAGAAGAGAGTACACAACAGAAATATGTTCTACACAAGCTTAGTTCAATTAGGTGTAAGATGTCTCTTCCTTCCATTGACATTTGTAACTATGCATGTATCTCATTTGTCCACTCCATAAGCTACCAAATGTCACCATTAGGCTAGGCTATTTGTCACTCACTCATTGCTGCCACTTGTCAATTAATTAACTATGCCATTTGTCACTTAATTTATAGGCTTAGTCATCCTAATTTTTCCATGTGTCAACTTGTCTTACCACTTGACATTTTTCCTAGTCCAAATGTGCATTTTAATTCATCAATTTTTCCCAATTGTAACAAATAAATTTCAAGTTATTAATTATAATCCATCAAATCAAAATTCAAGACATAAGCATCACAATCAAATCATAATCATTAACTTTTATCAAATATACTTCCGTGGACATGAAAAATTCCTACTAGGGTGTAATTTCGGGCCTTACATATAGTATAAATTGAATTGGAAACAAAATCAATTAATGAGTTAAGTAGGAACATCCAATTAATTTAAAAAAGTTTTGTCGAAATCAATTTTCTTTTAGTTCATACCACTATTATTATTTCAAATGCCTCCTCCTCTGCATCTTTCCATAATGGTTTTAATAACTAACCTTATTATGCCCAGCTTTCTAACTTATGTTGGAGGTATACTTTAGTGCTTCCTTAGAGCTCTAATTTGAGGAACTATTCCCTATATCAATCAAAACTATTACCTATTATATTTGATCTTTATGATGATCTAGCTTTACGCTACCATCTATAGTTACTAATGTTTGTGACTTTTCTCTCCAGTTGAACCTGAGTTATCTTATGGATCTCTTAGTGTATTTGAGTCTGTTTCTTTTGATTCAATATTGATCTCTCTAGTCTAAAAAGGATATTGTTTTTATTCATTGAGTTTTTATGGCGATTGTTATAAGGTAAGTTTAATATTTTAAAACTTTTTCCTACCGTGAATTTTTTCCTATAGGTTTTCAAATTTTTCTTTGTTACTAAATGAAATCTTTTTATTGATAGAAGATCACAATTTTTTGTTTTCACTAACCCTCCATCCTCATCTATCTTTTTTTAATTTTAATATTTTAGGTAATTTTTTGTTATCTCTAATTTAAACAAATTCTAGCATACATATTATTCTTAATCCAATTATATATCCATCCAAGTAAATTGGTATTCTAATGCAAGTAGCAGGATAGATCAATTCAATAAGCAGAACATTATGAAAGTTAATCCAGATTGGTATGCTTTTCATGCTAGTTTTACGAAGTGTCATCCTAGTATTCTATTTTTTTAATCATAAGAGGCTTCCCATATACTTGTTCTGCATGTTCACTCCAATTTTGAATATAAAAAACCTTATTGATCAATGTTTATTGAGGCTTCTATCCATGCATGGCTCGGTAGTCAAAGGCAAAACGACATCGTTTAGCCTTTAAACTAAACAACGTCGTTTTGCTCGACGAAGAATTCAAACCAAACGGTCAACCTTCCGCGACGTTCCCTCTATAAAAACGTCAAGGATTATTTTTCTCGACGTTTTCTTGCAAAAACGACATAAACGGTTTAACAAATCCGCGATGTTATTAGAAAACGTCATGGAAACTCTGTAGTTTTCGTGACGTTTTTAAAACGTCACGAAAACTACGAACAATCCCCTGAATTGTTGTAGTGGCATGAACTTGGGACTGGGAGCATTTTGTCCGTTAGATAACCAAGTGAAGAGGTGTTCCATCTTAGGGCATTTGCTTTGAGACTTCTACGAGAGGTACCATCTATCATATTAAGAAAAAATTTTAGCTCTTTTTTTGTGATGACTAGTCTTCCATCACCTAACTCTAAGTTTTCTTCAGATACCTTAAATGAGAACCATTTAAAAACAACTTCTTAATAGGATGTGAAGGAATTGGAGAAAGGCTATGAGCATTTTCTAAAGGAACAAATAGATTTACAACAAATGGAGTTGAAACTAAAGAGTTATAATGCTATGTCTTAGCAGGATAATATATGAAGCCATCAAGGGTTTAAGTGATGATGGTTAAATTCTTGTGATGATCTGAAGGATTTAAAGAGGTCACCGTAGCATTAGATAAAGAGGTTTAAATCAAGACTTTAGAGCTCAGGTTTAATTTTTCATTTAAAGACAAATTAATTGAAGGAATGGTCGAAAAGGAAGTTCAAGATATCTAATGGCATTTTACCTTTTTGGCTCAATGGTTGATTCTATTCTTAAAAACGAAAGAATTTCTAAAATTATCATTATTGGCCTTCGAAATACTACAGAAGCGGAAAGATAACAGTAAAAAATAATAATTTTTTCAAATTGTACATTTCTTTACTGAACAATAAAATTAAAATTTTAATAATGTATAATAGATAAATAACATAATTAACAAATATCATTTTGAACCCTAATATTTCATTTGAATTATAAAGTCTTGCAACTTTAAAATTTGATATACCAAAAAGGTATATCATATACTTATCATAATTCTAATTATAACAATTAAAAATACTTTAACTTCTTCGTCAATATCAAGCTAAATTAAAGAAAATAGATATACTAAAAAGTATGATATTTTATATACCATAATTTAAACTTTAACAAGTTTAAACCAGTGTTTTAAAAACCGAATCGAACCTGTCGGTTGAACCAAAGAACCGGTGACCCGAAGCATAAAACAGTCCAATTTAGCCTGCATTTTTTGTGAGTGATTGACCTGTTCATTTTGCGGTCGTATCGATAAAAACCGTTGAATCGATAAAAGAAAGAACCGATCGGTCTATTTAAAATGCCTTAATTTTGATAATTTCAACTTGAATAAATATTATGATTAGTGATCTTTTTTTTAATCTTTTTAATAAAATATGACTAGTGAGTTTTGTTATCTTATTTTGTGTTGTATTTGGTGAACTTTAAAAAATGTATATTTTAAAGTTTGAAGGTTTAAGTTAAGTTTACAATTAGATAAATAAATAATTAAATAGAATGTTTAAAAATTATCTTATATATATAATATATAAAATAAAAATTTATATATTTATTAGTCATCGGTTTGATCACAGTTGAATTCCGGTTGAACCGTTGACTCTTGAATTAGTTGCTTCTCCGATTCAATCACTGATCTAATTTTTAAAATATTGGTTTAAACTACTCTTTACTTTTGCAAGCATCAAGCTAAATTACAGGTGATTATTAATCTTTAAGAACAATGTTATTAAGGAAATTGAAATGGACATCGAAAACATTTTGACATGAGAAACCCAATCTTCCTAAAATTTTAATGATGTCCGAGGAGAACAACTGAAAACATGCGACTTTTAATGTCTTAGGCCTTACATGGCACGACCCCCTTAAATTAAGGCTTACAACAAGAACTTATAACGTAATCAAATCTCATTCTTATTGAATACACATTTTTCTAGGCGGTGTATTGTAGTAATAATGCAACTAATTTGACAGCTTTGGTCGTTTCCCATGGTTTAACTTTAAAGAGAATGGAGTCCAAGTCAGAGATGAGGCACACGCGTGATGAGATCATAGGCGGGGGCTGCAATCATCTTCTGCCGCCCACTTTCTTTTGATAGGCCCCAACAACAACCATGGCCCATGGTCCCTCTCACTGGACCCACCACACTCTCTCCAGCCACCTGTACGCTTGCAGTAATCAACACGTAGTCACCCAGTATTTGAAAACAAAAAAAGAGTGACGGTAGGTAACTTTCACTCTTCAATTATATTCTCTTTGATTGCGTCCGATATTTTCGGGTTATTTTAATGTTAGTGCCTAACCGGCATTCAATTCATATTTTGTCTTTTATGTCATTGCAGATAGCTCCAAATAATCTAATCCCAATGTCTGGATAATGAAGTCTTCTTCGAGAAGTTTCCGTTGCCATATTCATTAAAATATTATTGAGCTTTATTTGATGCCTTAGTTTCACTAAGTTCGAAGAACCAACGATGGGCATGAAGATGAATACTCATTGGATCGTGAATGTTACTGAAAGGGATGATCCGCAACCACATTAGGAACTTAAATTCATTTTTCACTATTAATAAAGATAGATATAAAAAATATCTAATTGATTTTTTAATTTTTTATTAAGAAAACCGAAAGAGTGTTATTTTACATAAACTTTGATTTGATTATAGTTACTTTGTAAAGTTTTACCACAGTTATTTGTAATTGTATCCATCAATTATTAAATATAAAATAATTGTGTTAACAACTGTTAATTTTTTGTACTAAACGAAAATAGAAAAATAAATATGAATCAACATTGAAATTTGATAACACGGTTAGACACACCTTGTTTATATTTGCGGAACCTTCACCTAACTTAATTATTTTCACAAAAGTATAATAAATTTATACGAGACCTTACTAAACCATCATTACTTAATCCTTAAAATTATTTTTCAACCTAACTTTTTTGTGAAAGATTTTCACACTTTATAAATCTTAAGGAGATAAATGTTCAATGTAAATAGCTCCCGGACAAATCAATGCAAAACCGATAAATTCTTAAACCAAAAAAAACCACACATAATACTTAAAACTTGTCCACCTATGAGTTATCCCAACAACTCAATACTAAATTGTGAACATTAAGGCTTTACTCTCACACGGTTAATTAACAAGTTGCAACATACATCACCAAGTATTTCACTCGCAAGTTTTCAATGCTAAGAACTTCCAATCACTTCTTTAGACACAAGACACACATATTTCAACCAAAAATCAATCAACCATTTATCACCGTAAATTCGAAAACTAAAAAAAAAATCTGTTATTTTTCACATAAAAGCTCACTTGACACCCACCAAAGAGATTGACTCTTGCTATCAATCGATATACTCAAGATACACACTGTCATGAACCCCAATACTACACACAAACTCCTTATTGCCTATTCACAAAATCCAGCAGTAACCCTTGTCAATTAGAAACATGATATTTCACAATTTGTCAGATAATAGAATTTAATTTTGTGTAGAATTTTTTCTCAACTATAAGGATAACAACTATATCTTTTTAAACTCAAGCCCAATTAATATTTTACGTGTCTAATTAATAAATAAAATATCAAAACTAAATAAATATATATATACTATATATCTTAACACAAACATATATTCTGAAATAGCAATACCTTTTCCTCTCAAATACGACCAATTTATGAACTTGAAAATAGCATATATTAAGTAAATAACTATCTTTTTCATTTAAACATCAAATCATAAGTGGCGGACATACTAAGTATTATATTATATGTACCTTAACATACCATGCATACACACACATCCAATAGCCAGCAATGATCCATAACTTTTAATTGCTATTAAGTGCTTCTCTTCTCCACATGGGTGCAAGTGGCTGCGGAACCTACCCCGAGCCTGAGCTACGAAGCCTGGAGATATATTCCTACCACCTCACTGCGCCACGTGTGCGTTCGTCCAATATATCTAAACCTCTCTTGTCATTGGTCCAATCATTTTTAATTTCGTAGTTCTCTTTTCTATTTTGGTAAAAAAAAAAACCCATAAATATCTTTGGAAGAGGCGCGCGAGCGAGACGCGTCTGCGACCAGATATTTTTAGTTTTTTGCTGCCCGTCTATTTCTCCACTGCAGTATCTCACGCGTCGTTTTATAATGGGTCACTGCTTTCAGGGCGGTGCCTCTACCCTGCTGCCCTCTGTTAGGTTCTTGGTTTATTGTGAGAGCCGACGGCTCTCACAACGTAAATTAAATTATAAATTAATTTAATAAATTAATTAAATTAATTTAAAAATTAATTTATAAATTAATTTAAAAATTAATTTATAAATTAATTTTTATAAATTAATTTAAATCACAACGTAATTGTAGTTAAATAACAATTATGGGTTATATTGCTATTTTTGCTTTCCTAATGCACATCTGCTTCACCGGTGCGCATTCGCAATTTCGCATGCCGTTTTTATTAATAATGGATATAAAAAAAAGTTGGAACTACCCAAGTATAACTTGAATTTCACTTTAAATTTATATTATAATTAGCAATTAAAACATAATAAAGTATACATCTTAATTCGTATTTTATTATGAAACCTGATCATTTATTTGCCGGTCCTCTCAGACTATTTCTAAAACCAGTTATCTTAACTATCGTAACAATTCAAATATCTAACCTTTAACATATTCACATATTCTACAACTGTTTCATAGAGAATTAGACAAAAAATGTTAGATCTCTTGAAACTTAAACTTATTTATAATAAATTTAAAATATTTAAGTAATTTAATTGAAATTAAATTTTAATTTAATTAAACTTTAATTAAAATTATAATGAATTTTAATTAAATATCAATTAAGCTAAATAAAATTTAATATCTAACAATGGTTTTTATTTATTAAATATCTCATATTTAATCATAAAATTTCTCAAACTTTAAATTCAAATCCAACTTGATTAAAGCAACTTTTCTCTCTTCAACTCATTCTTTGTTATGTGATCTATTAAGTTTTCAAATATATTGGCAATAGATATAAAATTATAACCCTAAATCATATAATAGGATTATCTTTAATTATCTAATTATATAATTTATATCCAGTAATTAAGATTAGCGTTTACCAACGCATCGTGACTATCTTAAATATTTAAAATTTTCAAAATAATTTTGATTAACTTTTTCGTGCATAATTTTTTCGTATGATTTACTCTTTTCATCATAAAAGTTTCCAATTAGACATAAACTATAGAAATAATGTCTACTTGATTTGAGTATAATAATGTTAGTTCTCCACCATTAACTATGATTCACTTGTGACATTTAAAAACTATTTTCAAAGTATTATTCTACTTTTTGCCAAGGATTTTTCAAATGATTAATATTGATTAGGGTGATTAATCTTATATTAATCACTTAACTATTTATATATAGTTCATTCTACATCTAATGATTATTGATTCCGTTAGCTTTGAGTAGAATAAGTTATCAGTAATATCAAAACATAGCAATTTCTATATGAGATACTTTAATAATATCATGTCAAACGATATCTTATACAATCATCATAATGAGAATTTCCATAGACATACAAGCAATGTTTCAAATAAAATTTTTAGATAAGGCCAATTCAGTGAACTTATTCTCTAATAAGCACCCACATATTTGTTTATCTTTATACTTTAATATATGAGATTCACTACTTCATAAGGAAGGCATATAATATATGTGCTATTCTTTTTACCCTTCTTTAATATCTAGTCTTAATAGAATAATTACTGGGAATAATTTAAGGATAATAAATGAATACAATATGAATCTCATCATAATTTATTTTGTAATGTATATTTATCTTATGTGTAACATCCCATCACCGATGGGAAGGATAAAATAGTAATTTGGGTCGGGTTGTGAGTGTGTAACCGTATCTCGCATATTCATGCATAAAATGGCCTCTATATTGATATGAATGATAATTCTTGTAAATGCACATATTTGTACATGCATTCGTGACTTTTTCCGGCTTATGTGTCTATAAATGTGATCTTTGTGAAAAATGTGAATTATGTGTTTGAAAAATTGAATTGGAGTGATTTATGTGTTTTCTGCATAAAATTGCTAAGTGGTACCGATGAAATTTTCGGTACTGTAAATGACTGTCCAATTGACACTACAAATTAAAGACATGATTGAGGAATGTTTATCATGGGCCATTGAAATTTTGGAGAGGTTTATGAAAGTCAAAGTAAATGAATTGATTGAAATGGAAATTGATAGGCATGAAAGAAATAATGAAAGTGTGTGAATTTGATGAATTAAGAAAGTTGACTTTTTGGGGATATATTGTTGACTTTTTGAGTTAGGCAAAATTTGAGACATTTATCTACATGAAACTTGTAGAAAATGTTGAAGGCTTTCTATCGCCAGAGAGTTTGATATTTTTCGATATCGAGATTGGAAGTAATGATTTTCTGAAGTTAAGGCGATATTACTTTGTTATTAAAAGGGTTTGAATGGGATTTTTCTGAACATGCTTGTGCATTTTAGTGATATCTTGATTTGTAGAGATCCAATTAAGTTGATTTTTATTTCTAAATAAACTAGAGACATGGATCTGCAAGTGATCTAAAGAAATCGAATTTCAATTCAGTCCCTAAGAGTTTGAATTTCTGAATTGCAGTAGAAAAGTTATAAGAATTTGTATAAGGGCAATTTGGGCATGACACTTAAGAGTTTAAGGCTTAAGGTTGATAGGAAGGGGGTAAAATGGACATTTCACCCTTATAAAGGGTATAAAAGAAGGAGAAAGGATTGTTTGGTTTAAAGAGGAAGAAGGGTTGCCGTGGGAGTAGAAGAAGAAGAGAAGAAAAGTAGGGTTTTGGAAGATTTTGAAGAATTTGAAGACAAATCAAGTAAGTATAAGCTTCATTCCTCTTGATTAGATGAATGAAACATGTTTGGATGTTAGTTAAGAGAGGATTATGTGTTAGAAGTTGTAAAATAGGTTAAAGCTTGTGTTTGGTTTTTAGGGTTTATGATCAAGATGAATTTTGATGTTTTGTGAATGATATTGGTTTGAAATGAGTTGTCAATGAAGTATGACAGAAGATTTAGTGGTAAGATGAATTATGTTTTGAATGATGAGAAGAATTTGATTGTAATTGTTGAAAAATCAGGTTTTGGGAGGTTTTTGGGGCTCGCATGTCGCAACGTGTTCATGCGCACGCCGCGGCGCACGCAAGCGTGCACGTCGCGGCGAGCTTCCTTCTGCCGCGACGAGGACATTTTTCCCTGCACGGACATGTTTTGGTTTTTTTTTATCCATAAATGTTGATGTAGATGTCCAAATGAGATAATTTTTGATTTGTTGTAAACTAGAGACAAAGGTCTACACGTTT
>JANIJH010000003.1:43530514-43550101 GCA_024520975.1 Erythroxylum areolatum
TAACTTTCGAATTTCTGAAACAAATTGAATGATTTTAGTGTCTATTGAGTTTCTGATATTGAGGAAAGGTTGTGACGAAAATTTTTGGGATAGTGCCGAGAATGTCATGAAAGTGCATTGTACATATTCGTAAATTGCTACACGTGCATTATTAAATATTTCTGATTGGACTATGTGTAAAATAAGGGTGTTTTGACTTGTGATAGAGGCGCAATTGGAACGTCAGCCCACCGACGTTGCCAAGACTTCCAGGCGTTAGCGCGGAAGCCAAGTGAGTGACCTAGATGGTTTCTCCATTATTAATTGCTTAAAATTTTTTGTTTATAATACTGTGGAGAATAATGGTGGGATTGTGTCTAACTATTGGATTTCTGGACAGAAGGTCCAGTATATTGGAGAAACATGACATAGAAGTGTTATGGGTACGGGAATTTGTGAACTATTTGCCCATGATATGACTAATTGGGATTCATGTGATTGATTGTGAAACATAAATGCTAATTGTGGTATTCAAAGGCTAATTGATTGTGATATATGCATACGTGCATAATAATGTGATAAATTGTGGTATATGCAATTCATATTCGAATGCATCAATAGATAATGATAGTTATGACCGGAGCAGCTACCGAGAGTTATAAGCTCAACGTTTATATTTGGGCCTCGAGCCACAGTGATTTTAGAGCCTCTGGCTCAATGATTAATGTGCCCTCATTGGGACAGTTTCAGAGCCTCTGGCTCAATAATTAATGTGCCCTCATTGGGACAGTTTCAGAGCCTTTGGCTCAACGATTAATGTGCCCTCATTGGGACAGTTTTAGTGCCTCTGGCTCAACGATTAATGTGCCCTCATTGGGACAGTTTCAGAGCCTCTGGCTCAACGACTAATGTACCCTTATTGGGACAGTTCAGGCGCTCGGTCACAACACCGAAATAAATTGAAAAAGTGTTACACGCGCATGTCATATGCATTTGATTTTTGTCTCTTTGATTGAGTGAAAGGCTAACTGCCTTATGCTTCTGCAGTACCAATCATGTGGTACTTCTGAATGTGAATTATGAAACAACTGTATTATGCTTGAATGTTTTGTGTATTCAATTGGTTATAAATGTCTAATCGAATAAAATGTATCTAATTGTCTATGCTTAAGTGAAATTGTGAAATGTGATCAATATGCAACAATGTGAATATATATATATGTTATGGAAATCGATGTTGTTGCATGAATTGAGTGGACCATCGATGATGGTCACTCATTGAGTTCGCAAAACTCACTCAAAATTTGCAATTATTTTTCAGGACCCAGAAGAATACCCCGTTAGGAAACAGGCATATAACGACCGCTTGCGAACGAGGAAAAAAGGTCGGGATCAGTTGCATCTGCATTAGTGTCTGATTATGTTTTTTTTTCTGAATTTTTGTATAAATGATTCGGTCAATTTGTAAAGGCACCGGATTAAATTATTGTGTATTTATAAGAGGATCTCCGTGGTCATTGTTATTTTACCAGTCATGTTTATGTAAATGGTTTTCCGCATAAATTTTTATAATGTATGTATATGTTTCAAAAAAAAATTATACAGAGATTTGACTGAGTGATGTAGCACGTCACCCTCGTAGGGCTCAGACTCGAATATCACCATCGATGTCGGGTTCGGGTCATATGGGAATGGGGTGTTACATTATAAATTTTATTATATACATCTAAATATGTATAAGATAAAATATGCCTATAAATAATTATGTCATTAAACTATAACCAACTATAGGTTATAAACCAACAATCTCCTACTTACACTAAGCTAATCATTTAGATATCTTATATCATATTACCATATGACGATCATACTATTGTTGGGACAATAGTTTAGCAAGATAATTCTATAAGAATATCTACGGTAAACACTTACGTAAGTCTTAAAACTTTCATCTTTATTATCATCATAATTAAGAGAAACTATCTAAATGTATACTTGGATCTTTGATAAAATCTTAACTTTGATTGCATACCTAATGACTCTGATATTCTACATTACATTACTATTTGAACAATGCAATGAAATATATCAAGTTCATTAAAAAACTTCTTGAACTAAATAATAATTTCTACTAAATAAAAAATGTATTATAGCTTCATGTTATATTGTATCCTTTTCAATCTCAAAATAATATTATTCAAAGTAAAATATACCTTAATTATAATTTACTTCTAAAGTTAATATTTATATAAACTTGAACTCAGATATCAACTAATACATAGAATGGTGGATATCTTTAATACTTCACTTGCATTAGATGTTTCAAATACTAAACTCCTTTAGTACATTATCTGTATATTTGGACTATAATAGGTAAACAACCTTCATACATATCTATATGGATTTAATTTCCAAAACTAAGTTGTTATATTTTCATATCCATTATAAATTTTTATTGGACGATTATATTTTCAAGAGTTGAATATATAAATTATTATTCTTTATGAGCAATATCTCTTTATAAACTCATACTGAAGATGGCAGATATTCTCTCACTAACCTTCTTATAGGTATGATAAATTCAGAATCATCTTTAAAATAAACTATTTGAATTCATCATGAAAGTGAATCTTTCAACATTTCGTAGCCTCTCAACTATACATCAATAAAGACACTAGTTCTAATTAGATGCATTTTTATGAGATTTGAACTTTTTAAAATTCATCTTACTCCCACCACAACTATTCTCTTATAAGTATACATTGAAATAAATATTTTGTTTGAGAATACGTGTAAGATTATATCCAATCTTTTAAATATCTTATAAGCTTCTATTATCTAATTTACTTCTAAACGCGTCAACTAAGCTTTACATAAAAAATCTTTAACTTTAACTTTTTTAGTCTTACTATTTTATATTTAATATGAAATCTTATTAATTGAGACTTTTGAAGGTAAGTTATAATAGTAGGAATAGCTATAAAAGAACTAAATATTGTATTATATAATATCTCATATTGCATAATTCTCTTTACACAAATTCATACTTTTACATAATTTAGTTATGAAAGTGTTCAACAGAGAATCTCATTCCTTACGAATAATACAACAATTTAAAACTCCCCACATCGATCTCGTCAAAAGTATTTTAAATCATTTTTAATACTTATTTTCTACTTATACTTAAATAATTTGAAAAATTTAAAAATTTAAATTAATATTTCTTTTGATATATATGATTATATCACATATACTTCCAATAAAAAAAGAAGAGAACTACAATTATTACTAAGTAAATAACGCCTTTAGAAACCATTTCAATGTGACGTTTTATTAATATAATTATCATGCAATAAATTTTTAAATAAAATTATGTCTATTATTGAATTTGGTTAAGTAAAAGAGAACGTTAAAAGTTCTCATTAAATCTTAACAAAACCTTTGAACTTTATAATTTATGATCATTTTCTAGTTTTCATATTTTCTTTGATTAAAAATTTTGAAGACAATATTATAATTTTGGCCATGTTTGTAAACTTGGTTTAGCTCAAGTAAACAGAAAAATAGAAGAATAAAGGTTCAGTCAAAGGATGGATGACACGTAGGGAGGTTACATCGGAGATGTTCCACCAAAGTTGCCTAAGAGCCTAAAACAATTATTCGGCGATTCCCTTCATCACACGCTAATGGGTTAAAGCCGAGGAGACATTCTCCAATAAAATTATATAGAAGCACAGGCCCATACCATTGCTAAAGTACCAAAACGCCCCTTGCTTCCTGCTAAAAATATCTAGGAGCAATCACTTCACTAGAAGACAACTATTATTTTATTACCCAATCATCCACGTTCTTAGCCATCCGGCCGGGGTACTCCAGTAATTTGAGATCTTCCCACCCATCATTGTGTTTGTGTTCCCTTCCTCACGCACGGACAAGTGTTGGTATGTTTAAACCCTGTCCCTGTTCACATGGGTTGATGCATGTATGTAAGTATCATCATGCATGTGTTGTTTTTCTACATGAACATGCATGGTGCAACAAATAGACATGACGTGGGCCACTAAGGTTAGAGGAAAATATCATTGCCACGTCTGCTAAGCAATCTAAGAGGAGAGACCACGGAAAGATCTCTCTCTCCCAGAAACTTTCACTTCACGGGACTTGCTAGCACTGCCTCCTGTGTTTTTGCAATTTCCTTGATAATAAAATTTTCATATATTTTATTTTCTCATTTTTAGTAACACACACATTTACGAGGAGAACTGAAACTCTGATCAACAAATATCCAGCACAAATCAGCGAAACTAAGCACAAGCTTCAGGTCAGGTCAGGTGGCCTCAAGTTCTCAGACCCAAAAAATCCAACTAATTTTTTGTCTTTTAAGACGGGTTCTTTCTTAGATATTAGTTTCATCCCTTTGCTTACAGTTTCCTTGTATTTGATTGTTATTCTTTTCTGGCTTCTTGGTTTTGAGCAATACCAGAAAATTTTCTGGGTTCGTTTGTTATTATTTTCATGGTTTCTGGTTGCTTTCTGCATGTTTTGTTTCTTGGTATGCCTTTGGAGTGTTCCTCCTTTTCTCACCTTTCTTTTGGTCTCCCCGTAGCCTTATTTTTTCTTTAATTTCTCCAGTAAGATTTCTAGCTTTTAGGGTACAAATCTATCTCTCCCTCTCTTTTCTTTTTCCATTTTTAGGAAAGATCTCAACTTTTCTGCACAAATTCATCGTTTATTGTTCTATTTTTGTAGAGCAGCAGATTCCAGTGACAATTGGCTACCAGTCTAACTGAAGCTTTGAGACCTAGAAAGCCAGATAAGTTTCTTACTAAGAGGGGTGTGACTTGTATTTTTTGCAATCTATAGCCTCGAAGTGAAGCTCAATTCTCTGTTTTCCATTGAGAATTCTAGGGGATTGTGGCAGTTAGCAGGGTGGAATGTTGAATTACGATATATTGATTCTTGATTGGTAGCTGTTGAAGGGGAAGGTTGTGGTTTCCCTTCTTATTTATCGCGTTTCTTCGCATTTAACCATCTTAATGGCTAGTTCTTCTGAGAGGTGGATTGATCGTCTCCAATTCTCCTCATTGTTCTGGCCTTCCCCACACGATGCCCATCAAAGAAAGGTTTGTGAAATTTGTTCTTCTAATTAACATTTTCCTTTTGAAATTTCACGAATTCTTATGGTTGTTGTCTTTGTGCCAAACTGATATAATTTGGCTCATAATTCCTTGTCGTACTTGAATTTGTATGTTCGTATTAAAATCAATAAGCAGAAGTATCTCTATCTATGAGGTAACTTATAAGGTTCATGTCTCATAGCATAACTTTCATGGCTTCGCTGAGAAGGATATGATCATATTGCCTGCTGGATTAACCCAGTTGTAATTGATAAACTGCATTTGGAAGGAACAATGATAATATGTTGTTTTCAAGCAAAATCTAGACCTGAGTGCCAAGTTGGTCTATGTTGATTCCTCTTCATGAATCTCTTGCTCTTGACATTGGGCACTATTTTTCTTTGACTCTGAGGACTTTTATATTTTTATTTTGACCTGGCTGAAGCTCATCGAGCCAGCTCTATGTTGACTAGCATTCTTTTGTTTCATACCCCGAATCACCCTTCAATTTGAAGTATTTGTTAACTGCTGTGGTTTTCCCGTGGAACTTTGCCCATTGGACTTCTACGATACTTTTAGGGGTTCATTTCAATAAGTCAGGCTATCCTGAATGGGAAGTTTAACTCTACATTAGAGTAATGTAAAAATCTCTCCAATGAGAAATGAGTTATTTTAGATCTGTTAAGAAACGCATGGAACAAATGGTTTGAGGTGTGCAATGTACTGGTTGTAGTGAGTTGTTTGTACCTCTCTATCTTTAACAGTAGGCATCGTATTATCTTAATTAGACAATATGCAATGTCACTGGTTTTCCCTTAAATTTCTGTCTCAGATGTGATCCTTCGTTCTTGAATGATATGAGAAGTGATTTCTGGGATGAGGGGATTACTCTCCTGATAATTGTAATCAATATATTGATTTTTATAAAAATGGTTCACATATAAGTTTCGAGGTGAAAAATGAACATGCAACTTGTTTGAGCTTTGTGTAGGAACATAAACATGAAGTGATTGGAATGCTAAACAATTAATCAGGCTAAAGGTTATTTGCATCTTTCATGCCGTAAGCTGATCTTATGGTTATTCATAGCGTTTGTACTACTTAGATAGACTAGAACTGGAAGTGAGCTTTTGCACTTTATATGTTACTTTTAAGTTTGACTCTTTGGTTATCATATTGATCATTTGTAATGTGTCCACTGAAAGTCAACTCTGTGCTTCTGAGTTTTGATGCATGCTCTTGCTTATGTTTTCCAAAATGGACAGGCACAAATTACTGCCTATGTTGAGTATTTTGGGCAATTTACATCAGAACAATTCCCTGACGATATTGCAGAGGTAAACTCTGTTTTTCAATCATAATACTTTGTAGTTTTAACAACTTAAAAAAATAATCTTCTGAAAATTTTAATTATATTTTATCATGCATTGTTTACAACATGCATATTGACATGATTATTGTTTTGACAGCTGATTCGTAACCGTTACCCATCACAAGAGAAGCTTCTCTTTGATGATGTTTTGGGTAATTATTTCCAGAGAATGGATAGCCTTTTAGATTATCTTGACTACAATTGTAGATGAATAACCAGTTTACATGTGTTGGCAACTTACAGCTACTTTTGTCCTTCATCATCCGGAGCATGGGCACGCTGTTGTTCTTCCAATTATTTCATGTATCATAGATGGTACACTGGTTTATGACAAGAGCAATCCTCCATTTGCTTCTTTCATATCCTTAGTTTGCCCAGATAGTGAGGTATGCTAATTAACAAAGCCCTCACACTCTGTTTCTCATTCTTCCTTATTTCATGAACTGCATTTCTTGGTGAGTTATATTTTCTATTTTATTTCTTATTTATTATTTTGTTTTAGTCTTTTTGATAAGGTTGTGCTATTGCTTTGTCTTTCAAAAAGAAACATGACATTGATGGAATTTGTTTGTGCTATGCAGAATGAATATTCTGAGCAATGGGCTCTGGCATGTGGAGAGATTTTGCGAATTTTAACTCATTACAATCGCCCAATATACAAGATGGAACAACAGAATGGTGAAATGGAGAGAAGAAGTAGTAGCAGCCAAGCTACCAGTAGTGGATCAATTGATGCAGGATCCAGACAAATACCACTGGTACAACAGGAGAGAAAACCATCGAGGCCTTTGTCTCCCTGGATTACTGACATATTGCTTGCTGCACCTCTAGGTATTAGAAGTGACTACTTCCGTTGGTAAGTATATTGTTTTTTCTGAATATTTGTTCACGTTGTGACTAAAAGTATTGATCATTGGGAGCATTTTAGTCGTGCATTTCTAGTGAGCTGAGTGGTTCTTATTTTATTGTAAGAAAATGATGAACCTAACTAGCTGATTATCTTGGAAACTTTAGAAAATTCTATTGTCTTAAATCTGTAACATTTAATCAAATGATGTGTCAGATTCATAGACCAAGTATCTTGATTGAATAATATCCTTATTGAGTAGAAATTTTAGGTAAGTAATTTTCTGTCCAGTAACATACCTAGTCAGACATATCTTACATTGTTGAAGTGACAATCTTGTTGCTTCATTATAATTGAATCCTGTAAAGCAAATAACACATGTGAGGTAAATATATATTATGATAGTAAATAGCTATCAATAACTGGACCTCGAGCCCCCAGAGTAACAAGTCATGAGGAGCTAGTTTTCTCACTAATGCCAAACTATAGATTGGACAAATACCTGAAGAATTAAACAAATATGTTATATGTCAAGTAAATCTGTGCTACAGTAGTCGACAGTCTGTAAGCCATTGCTAGCAATAGTAACCATAAACCTACCTACTGTTTGTTGAGCCACACAATACTGGTGCTATATCATTATCAATTTCTAAAAGGTGGTACATCCAGAGGATTTATTTTCACCATAAGGAAATAATGTAGACAAAAAGAAAAATCATCAAGCCAATGAAATAATGAAAATTGACCTGCTAGGTTTTGATAAAACAATATGTTATCTATTTCGTGGACCTCATTCAATAGGTTAAATTTTGGTTTGAATGATGTCTTGACATGATATAAGATCCCCCTTTAATGGTGGATCTCTGATTTGCTGTGATTTCTTCAAATTTCGTAGGAGGGAGTATGTTCTAATATTATATGTTCCATTCCTAAACCTCAACTGTGAGTGTAATCTTTTGGGTTGAATGGTTTCGTGATATGATTTTTATAGTTAATCCAAGTATGTTATCTTGGAAAAGCTTCATGCTATAATGATCTTGCATAGACTTAAGCAAATATTTATTATAAGTAAGCCTTAATAGTAATTTGTATACACTGCCAGACCCCATTGTTTCAAGTCACATTGATTTAGTGATCTTAAAATGAGAGTTTGGAGTAGCGAATGGGATAATTTGGTTACAAATCATAGCAGTTGAGTGTGTAGGCTTTATGGTTCTCAGTAAAGATGCTTTAGATTGATGTATCTTTTCGGTGGGCAAGGTTGGATAGGGGATCTTTTAATCTACTTTGTGTAGAGTGGGATTGGGAGGTTATAGAAGGTTATATGTAGCAGATTTTGAATTTCACATTGTCCTGTGTATGCCTCCATGGAGCAATATGAGATTTTTTTTTAAATCAATGAACACAGAAATATGATACTTATTCTCTAATTCCTGATAGGCATAAGTTGTCTGATTCTAGCAGTGTTGAATTGAATTATGCTGTCATCTATCCAACATAATTACTTAAACGACAGCTTCATAAGTCATCTTTTGTTTCCTCTTCAAATTCCAGCAGTGGTTGTCAGTATAGTTAGCTGGATGTTGTTTTGTACGATGTATATCAAACAAAGATGTCATCAGTTACATTCTGTGCCAGCAGCATGAGTATTGTTTTCGTTTTTTCCTTTCATGTTAAATATTGGTCCACATATAGTATGCTATATTCAATGTGCTTTACTGGCAACTCTTTAAGCTTTGTTAGATTGATTGTTTAAAATCTCAGTTTTTAGAGTAAACTTTGCTGGTAGATATATATTCTCTCATTTCTTTTAGGAAACCTGATTCTGGACATGAAATCCCTAATTTTTTCTTCATTTATTTCAGGTGTAGTGGCGTCATGGGTAAATATGCTGCTGGAGAGCTCAAGCCACCAACAAGTGGTTAGTTTTTCTAGAAATAATTGATTTCTCTCGTTCTAGAGAATCTAGGCTAATTTTAAAATAAAAATGTACAATAGGCACTGTGAATTTACCTTAAAAATGGGTGTCTCATGTAAAACTAGGAAGTCCCATTTAAAACTATTTGTGTAAATGAATTATCAGAATTTATCTTGTTTATTATCACCTTTTCTTAATAGTGGCCCAACGCTATCTGCACTCTGAAATTCAATTAATCTGTTTGTTATTTAATGATATCTTTATTTATAGCATAGTAAGTCGCTAATTAAAAAAGTTAAAAAAAAGAAGTGAACCTAAAATTTTATATGCAGTCATGTATTTGAGAATATGGATGAGTTTTATATAAATTATTGAGGGGTTAAATTGATTTTTGATAAAACATGTGGAAGAGTTTATTTTTTATGTTTACGGAGTTGGGTATCTCTCTCACCCTCTTTAATGCATTTGTATGCATGTACTAGGTATATACTTAGGGTTCATGTCATTATTTACATGTAATTAAATTCATGATTTGATATCAATGATCTTGGCAATAAAGTGCTCGCTTGAAGTATCAAATATACTCAAGATGATTAGTGTTGACAAAACCTCAAGGTTGCTCCATGAAAGCTGTTTCCTTAAGATAACTATGCAAAAAAGCATCGGTTCTTAGAGCATATAATTTTATCCTAATCAACGATAAAAATGCTTATAATTTGTGGTCCTTTATGCTTCATTTATCGAGGTTGGAACTATATCTCCCCATAAGTTTCAGCTATATTCTTCCACTATTGGATTGTCTAGAATCAGTTTGTCTATGATTTCAGGTGGTTAAATTTACGATGAAAAACAAAAATGAGATTATATCTCATCTTATATGCACTATTGATATAATTACAAGTGGACAGTTTAATAGGCTATACACAGAAAAACATCAGTCTCAACTAATAAGATTTGTTTTATTTAATTTAGGCTCTTCTCGTGGATCTGGAAAGCATCCTCAGCTTATGCCATCAACGCCAAGGTGGGCTGTGGCAAATGGAGCTGGGGTTATATTAAGTGTTTGCGACGATGAAGTTGCTCGGTATGAGACGGCCACGTTAACTGCAGTTGCTGTTCCTGCACTTTTACTCCCTCCTCCAACAACGGCTTTGGATGAACACCTAGTTGCCGGGCTACCAGCTCTTGAGCCATATGCACGTTTGTTTCATAGGTAGAATTTTAATTTATCAACTGAAATATTTGCCCCTGTAAATTGCTATTAATCTTACAGTTTAGGGAGGTGCATATTATCTTTTAGAAACAATCTCTTAAATTCTAACTGATTAAACAGAAACCTTTCCAATTATTCTTCTTAGCATGTAAAAGAAATCTAGAAATGTTGGTGTAAAATTGTTCATGTGAAGAAAGAGGTATGAATGCTGTTAGAAATTATTTATCCACAATTCTTAGGCTGCAATTCAGACTGGATAAAGGCTTCATGGTTTCTAGGGAAAATTTTTGCACTTTTGCAGGTATTATGCCTTTGCAACACCAAGTGCTACTCAACGACTTCTTCTTGGACTTCTGGAAGCGCCGCCATCATGGGCCCCAGATGCACTTGATGCTGCTGTGCAGCTGGTGGAACTCCTTCGAGCTGCTGAGGATTATGCCTCTGGTATTAGGGTAAGCTGGCTGTTTTTGATTGCTAAGAACGTGTATTTTACATATTTTATCATGTTCCATATTTTTATTATTGACCTAGTTCCCAGGTATGTGTGGCGTTCACTATGGTAAATAGCTTTAGTTTGTTTTTTATTACCTAAATTTGGTCATTTACTTATAGCCATTAAAAGAATAGGAAAGGACAAAAGAATGTTAGCAGCAGAATTTAAGTGTTTACTTTTAGCAATAGTCCAACTTTACTATTATGATGCTGGACTGGAAGTGTTTTTACTATAATTTTGACAGTTATTTACTAAGGCAATATTATGTTGCAATTAATGGAGTATTGAAAATTTTCTATACCTTGATGGGGTCCAATTGAAACCACATGGGATTCAGTTTTGAAAATGCTCAAATCTCATGGTTCGTCATGTATTTACCATAACTTTTGATTGTTTCAAAACTTTCCTTCAATATTTAAGTTCACATTTGATATGATGAACCTTGAATTTGTTGGTTAGTTTCTAGTTCTAAAATTTGCAACTGAACTATGTTGATAGAGCTTTATCTTCTTTGATTTTGTTCATCAACAAATCCTACGTGTTTCCATTTACCACCGTTCAAATAAATATTCTTGAGCTTCCCCCATGAACTTATTCTTTTGAGTTGAATGACTTTCTTGACATGGTTTTCGAGTTTTTATGATTGACACGTCTTAAGTTCAAGCTAGGCTTCTCTTGTTTATAGTAAATTTATGATTTGTCTGCATTTCATGTAGTGGGGCTTGTTAGAATACTGTTTGCATCTGTTCTTAAGCCTCAACAAAGGCTTGAGCTTTTGTGCTCAAGTGGTTTCTTGATTTCTTCCTTTGATGTAGTGCTGATTCCTAATTCTTGCTTATTACTATGCTTGGTGGTAAACTTAAATATGGAGATACTGCTGAATTCTTCTGTTGCCAAATATCAATTTATGAAGCCTGTGGCAATGACTTGAAAGTTAACGTCAGGATCCGTTATGTGAAGTGTTTGATTGGAAGCTATAATCCGAAAAAGTATTGTTTGCTCAAACTACCATATCTAACATTCCTTTGCTAATCTGTAAATTTATTCATTAGCTAAGCTTCTTCAATATCGTTTTTCCTTAATTCGTTTGTCTTTTATGGTATAGCTACCTAGGAACTGGATGCACTTGCATTTTTTATGTGCAATAGGGACTGCGATGTCTATGAGAGCAGGTATAGCTGCCGATGCAGCTGCAGCTCTACTGTTTCGCATACTATCTCAGCCTGCATTGCTCTTTCCTCCACTCAGGCAAGTTGAGGGAGTTGAAGTTCAACATGAACCCTTCAGTGGCTATATTTCAAGTTACAAGGAGCAGGTACCATTAATGTTATTGATCAGTAAACCAATCTGACTTAGTTTACCTTTCAAGTGATGGCTTCTTCATACTATATTTATAGTCTCATTCACATGTTCAAGAAGTACATTCGAAAAAGTCTTTCTGAACCTAATTAAACTGAAATCGTCATCTCACAGCAATCATGATGGGGAATGTGGACACAATTCTATCTTTTGTTTTTTGTTTTTTGTCTTCTGTTTCATATTTCTGTGAACTGGCTACTCTGAGGACTGCAGACCTGCAGCTTCATTGGTATAAACACCATTGACCTATGTTCAAGACTGACTACAAGGTGGAAATTTTGTTATGATCAGATTGAAGTGCCTGCAGCTGAAGCAACTATTGAAGCAACAGCCCAGGGGATTGCATCTATGCTTCATGCTCATGGTCCAGAGGTTGAATGGAGAATTTGTACCATATGGGAAGCTGCCTATGGCCTTATTCCTGTAGGTTCATCAGCAGTTGATCTTCCAGAAATAATTGTTTCAACTCCATTGCAGCCCCCAATTTTATCGTGGAACTTGTTCATACCTCTCCTGAAGGTCTTGGAATATCTTCCTCGTGGAAGTCCATCGGAAGCATGCCTCATGAAAATATTTGTTGCTACTGTGGAGGCAATTCTCCAGAGAACATTTCCACCTGAATCTTCTAGAGAACAAGCCAGTAGAACGAGATACCTCTCTGGATTAGGGCCTTTCTCCAAAAATCTTGCTGTGGCAGAGCTTCGAACAATGGTCCATTCTCTCTTTTTGGAGTCATGTGCCTCTGCAGAGCTTGCTTCGCGCCTCCTTTTTGTTGTCTTAACTGTGTGCGTTAGTCATGAAGCTCAGTGTAATGGGAACAAGAGACCAAGGGGTGAGGAACCACCTAATGATAATACTGAAGATTCACCTCTAATGTCCGAAATTCAAAGTCATATGAGATCCAGAAAATTTAGAAAACAAGGCCCAGTTGCAGCATTTGATTCTTTTGTGCTGGCGGCAGTATGTGCCCTTTCTTGTGAGCTCCAGTTGTTTCCTTTTGTTTCAAGGGGGAGCAATCATTTAAGTTCTAAGGGTGGAAAAACTCTAGCCAAGCCTGCAAAAGTAAATGGATCTACAAGTGATTTTCAAACTAGTATTGATTCTGCAATTCATCACACACATAGAATATTAGCTATATTGGAGGCACTTTTTTCTCTCAAACCATCTTCCATTGGTACCTCTTGGAGTTATAGTTCAAATGAGATAGTAGCTGCAGCGATGGTAGCAGCTCATGTTTCTGAGCTATTTAGGAGGTCAAAGGCTTGTATGCATGCTCTTTCTGTTCTGATGCGCTGCAAGTGGGATAATGAAATTTATAGTAGAGCATCCTCACTATATAACCTCATAGATATCCACAGTAAAACTGTTGCATCCATAGTTAACAAGGCTGAGCCATTAGAAGCTCATTTGCATGCACCAGCTTGGAAGGACTCTTGTGTGGCATTAAATGGTAAAAGCCAAACTAAAAGCATGAGCATTAGCTGTTTTAATTCAGACCATTCATCTACGCTGCAGTGTAAAGAATCACCTAGTTCAGAAAATAAACGCAAATATGAGAGAGCGTCACATTCAGATGAACACAAAGGCAGCATCTTCAGCAAAGGGATTGCAAGTTTCCCTTTAGATGCTTCAGATTTGGCCAATTTCTTAACTATGGATAGGCACATTGGCTTTAATTGCAATGCGCAAGTTCTTTTGAGATCAGTGCTTGCTGAGAAACAAGAGTTGTGTTTCTCTGTTGTTTCACTGCTATGGCACAAGCTGATTGCAGCACCTGAAATTCAACCTAGTGCTGAAAGCACTTCTGCTCAACAAGGATGGCAACAGGTAAGCACCATCACATGCATATGATATGTTCTTTATTCATATTTTTTTTATTCTAAGAACTACAAGTGTGATTCTTGTTGTAATTTCTGTATTATTGTTAGAACGGTTTTGATCCATTATTGAGTTTAATCCACCAGCTTAAATTTTTGGATTAAATAATTTGTTGATATGGTTTTAGTGCCAACAAAACCTTAAAAGAAAAATGACTAGAAAATGAAAGAAGAGGAAGTGTTGTGAGGTTTTAATAATGTCATGTAAATACTGTTGACTCCAGTATTTACTAGTGGTACTATTCACAAAATAGTGGCACTATAAACTGTGCTACCATAATGTTGTGGCACTATAAACTGTGCTACCATAGTGTTCACAATTTTTTCCTCCCGAATGACTTGTTTTATTTTCTCATGAAGACCTTTATTTTTTTAATTTTTGAAGATTTGATCCTATTTTATATTGAAGGTTTTGTTTCAGAGCCTCATTTAATATCTTCATTTTAGGCTGATGGAGTGATCACGTTGACTTAGAGATTCAGTTTAATGTAGATGTTGTAGAACTTAACAATGGAGAGATGATGTTGACTTACTGATTAAGAAACTTGTTGAGAATCCTTGGGCCCGCAGTTTCACATTTAATTTAATGCATTAAAGTTAACAAGAGAATCCTCTCAAGTAAACTTTGAGTTGCAGTTCATCAACACTATTAATATCCCATATGTTGCCCTGTTTTCTTTGAGTTTTCCTGGTACACTTAAATAGTATTGGCAAATTTCTACTTTATTCAAATGCAAGGAGTTTATTAATATTTTACAGAAAGTATCTTTTAACAGTTTCTGAAACAACTTTCAAGATTACTGATAATCTTATAAGCCCCTTCATTTAGAAGTTTGTGGAGTTGAAACTGTGGAGAAAGCTTAGGCCACCACAGGTTGTGTTGGAACTGAATTTTCATTATACCAACAGACAAGCTTGGCATTGTTTGAACTCAATAACTACTGGTAAAATAGGCTTTGGTACTATGTCAAGGAACTATTTAACTCAAAAGATTAAGCTGTTAGGTAATGCTTAGAAGTAGATCATACACTAAGCCTAATACATTGACTATATGTGACAAATTAGTTAACAATACTTGTTTATTGGGAAAAGTGATGTCAGAGCAATACATTTTATTACTGAAGTTAATAAACTATTCTCTTATATTTTATATTTCAAAGCTCTTTTCGATGAAAGTTTCCTTATCATCTTATTGGTTTGTGACTAGGTTGTGGACGCACTGTGCAATGTTGTTTCAGCATCACCAACCAAAGCATCTACAGCTGTTGTTCTTCAGGTCCAAATTGTTCGACTAGGCATGATTTACGTTGTTCATTTCCTATTTCTTCAGCCAACTTTGATAATTCATTTTTTTCCATTGGCAACCAAACATCTGAAAAATTGGGAAATTAAGAAAAATATATGGAATAAAATGATTTAGGATAACTTTAGAATGATTTATTGCCCAACTTTGGGTGTGCCGCTTCAAAGTTTTAAAGTTTGTAGCATTCTTCTTTTCACTCCATTCTCTAAATTGTTGGTCAGTTTTCATCTGTAATTTACTTTCTTCATATGTTGGTCTCTTTATTGACCTTGAGTACTTGTCAGGCGGAAAGAGAATTGCAACCTTGGATTTCCAAAGATGATGATCAAGGTCAGAAGATGTGGATGGTCAACCAGCGCATTGTCAAACTAATTGTTGAGCTAATGAGAAATCATGACACTCCTGAATCATTAGTAATTTTGGCAAGTGCATCAGATTTACTTTTACGAGCCACAGATGGGATGCTTGTTGATGGTGAAGCTTGCACTTTACCACAGTTGGAGGTAACTTACGGAAAATAAACTTTTTATCGTTTACTGGGAAATGATGACTAGAAACTGCAGTGTTCTCTTTGGTCTTTTCTGACCCTACTTTTTGAATGCCATGGACTTTGATATGACCACCTATATCCTAATAGCAACTGAATATCCCTATAGATTGGCTCAAATCTTGAGAACGCTGACAATCAAGTATGTGTAGTATCAATTGACTATTGTGTTTTGTTACTGAGTTATCAGCTACTGGAAGCTACGGCAAGGGCAGTTCATCCAGTGCTGGAGTGGGGAGAATCTGGATTTGCTGTTGCCGATGGCCTTTCAAACTTGTTGAAGGTAAGCATTCATCGCATGTGCTATCATTTCATTTAGATATGTACCTTGGAAACATGCAAAATGCTCATGGTCATTTGGAATCGTGTATGTGCCATGTCGACATTAGAAACAAAACGTTCATAGTTAGTGACTTGGATTTTGTCGTAATTCTTGCAGTGCCGCCTACCTGCTACTATCCAATGTCTTTGTCATCCAAGTGCACACGTTCGTGCTCTAAGTACGTCAGTTCTTCGTGGCATTTTGCATACTGGTTCTGTTACACCTACTCCAAAACAAGCAGACATAAATGGCGTCATTTTTGGTCCCTCTTATCAGCATTTAAACATAGATGTCATTGACTGGAGAGCTGATATAGAGAAGTGCCTAAATTGGGAAGCTCATAGTCGACTTGCAAGAGAAATGCCAATTCAATTTCTTGACATAGCTGCCAAGGAATTAGGATGTACATTATCGATTTGACATGAAGACTAGCTTTTGTCAACCGTCTAATGTGTATCAGTGTTACCTTTTGTTTCAAAATAGACATCATGATTTGGATTAAATAACTATGGGCTGCACTTACTTTGGTCTTCTAGCTCCAAAGCCTGAAAGATTACTTTTAGCGTGAATAGTGAGTCAGCAGGGCATGCTATTTTAATGTTTTTGGGGAAAATATTATCCAACTCAATCTACATTTGTGTTGCATGTTCCCAGGCTTTGGTTTAACTTTGATTTCTACATGCCTTGAACAAGAGTTTATTCTTTTATTTTTGGTTTTTTTCTTCGAGCCATCTGCTATGCTTTCGGTTTGTTACTCCATTTCATTTTCGTTTCACATTGTTTTAACAAAGTTGTGGGCTCCAAATGCGTCCGTCCTTGCCGCATTGTGTTCCAAACAAAGTATTAATTGCGTTCCCAGCGGCTGTCCGTCGTATTACAATGTCTGGTTTGTCCTCTCTACCGCTTCTTTCTTTTTCTTCAACTAAGATCTGTGTGCCCCATACCCATAAAATTAACATTGTTTTTGTGTAGGACAACATTCCGATCCTCGACTAGAAATCAAATAGCAGAAAAGAATCTGTGACCATAGAATGAAATAAAATAATAAAAAAATTCGAGAAAAAAATAATCCAAGGGGTTAAGGAGTTGTGGGACACTTTGGAAGCATGATCATTGAGTGAACTTCATAAGAAGTTTCATTACTCACTTACCTGAATATTTCGTTGGTGAAGTAGATTTTCTTTTTATTTGGCTGGAGAGGGATAAAACTAAAGGTAAACAAACAAATAAGGGTGCTTACTTTGAAAATTACAATAATTGTAATTATATATGGTGGTGGAGGATGAAGAGTCAAAAGTAGAGACTAACGCATAAGAATCAAGATCAAGTGAAGGTATTCCTTAATTACATTTCGCTGTAAGCTATGTTTGAAGTTGATTCAGATAGCTTTAAATAAATAAAGGTGATCGAGATTAATGTGGGAGAAGGGAGGTTGTGATACGATTCAAAGGTTCAGTGGTTAGTCACCACAGAAGATGTCCTTTGCGACTTTAAAAATAGAACCTTAAACCTTCCATTCTAATTGTTGCAACTCTGCTCAGATGTTCGTTTTACAATTGCGCTATCCTTTTTAACTATAACAACAAGAGAAATTTAATGAATTAACTTGTTACGTATAAAAATATGATAGTTGTTATACAGCTGTAACTAGTATAAAATTGTAACTGTTTCTCTCCCAAGGAGCAGATAGGAATTAACTAATGTTTGTGTGTGTCTGTCTCTCTCTAAGGTCCTCTGTTCTCTCTCTGCTTTCTGGACTCTTTTCTTTCTCCTTCACTCCTTTTTCTCTTCTCTCTTCTGTTCTTCAATTTCATTAGCAACAATTGGTATCAGAGCATTCGAATCTGGGAGATAACATGGCTGGAGGTATTAGAAGTGCTGAATTACGTAAGACGGAGGATAATTTGAAAGGATTGATGGAAAGAATATTTTTAGAAATGAATACCAGAATAGAAAAATGTGGTAAAGGAAATGACAGAGTTGAGAAATATGATTATACAAATGTTACAAAAAATAGGAGGAGAGAATGGAGCAGTAGAACCAACACCTCATAGTAGTTCGGAGAGACTGACGGAAGTGGAAGCTACTATTGCAGTTACTTCAGAACTCACGAAGCAAAACGAGCAACCCATGCAGGAGAAGGACTACATAAAGTTTTTGGCTATAGAGTCCACCCCACTCATGAATAACAAAGACGTCGCCTCTCATGGTTTCTTAGTCGTCCCCTCTTTTAGCGAACCTAGTAAGATCGAGATGTACTGATATGTGCTTAATTGCTGCTATTTTTAATCATTTACACTTAGAAATTATTGACATAAAAATACTTAAGATACTCACTTTAATTCATATATTATTTTAGGTGCAATTTTGGAGTAAAGAAATTAAAAAGCACAATTGAAGCTTGAAGAGAGCACAAGGAAGCATGATGGAGAGGGTTTTAAATGAGGCAGATGATGTGCGTTTTATTAAGAAAAACGCATAGCTGTGAGCACAACACGCAAGAAGAACAAAACGTGACAGGTGCAGCAGCTACGAAGAAACGACGGCGCATAGGACAAAAGGCAGGGAGCAAATTAAATGGAGCAACTTAAATTGTCTAATCACGCTACAGTAAAAATTCAAGCCACAGCAGAGAAGCTCAAAACGGAAGCGTTCCAAAGGAAGGGGCGTGAAGGTTTTAGAGCTTGCAAAGTTTATTTGTCTTATCAAGGAATAGTAGAAAAAAAAAAACAAGAAGCAGTGGGCGGCTGCGGGCTTGGAGCTGCGTCCAGGCGCAGGCGCAGGTGCAGGAGCAGTGAGCTTGGTGAGGCGGCTTGCGGGTTCGGGCAGAGAAGCAGCAAACTGGAGGCATAAGGATTTAAGAGAGCTGCAATCTTAATTGTCCCATCAAGGGAATAGTGAGCAGAACAGTATAATCGTTAGGAGCTTGCGATAGTGGGAAGAAGTTAAGGAGTTTTTGGCTAGAGATTGGAACGAGGGTTAGAGCTATTTATCGGAAAGTACTTATGAAGGGCTAAACGTCCCGACATCGGTTCGGAGGTAATATCAACGCCGACGACCCGGGTTAAGTATTATTTTAATTATTTTGTTGTTTCTTTCTCTCATTAAGAATTGATTGTGTTATCCTGTTTTAATTGATTTGGATTTTGTGTATGGATAATTGGATTTTCGTTATTATTCGGTTATTTGTGTATGAACCCATCAGGTATTTTTAATTGATGATTTTAATGCGTTCATTGA